>JAOWBB010008812.1:58900-95314 GCA_028565995.1 Ricinus marginatus | reverse complement strand
ACCCCCCGGCGGAAAATTTTCGCGCTTCGCATTGTGTCGCACGGCCCAACTCCGAACTCAAAATTCCCCTGCCGCCCCTTTCCCCTCCCACCCCGGCTCCGAAGTCGGAAAAGTCTGGAACGTGGGGGGATTCGCATCGCACGAGTGCGAAACGATGGTGTGAGCGTCGCCAATCGATCCCGTCCCGACTGAAAAACTGGAAGCTGCAAAAGTTCGCCCTGATTTGCGAAAATCGCACTCACCCTTGGGAAACCCGATATCCGCCCCACCGGCTGCATGGCAAGGCCCAGCAGCCGCGAGTCGGCCGAAGCCGATGAGCTCGGAAAAATGGAAAAATGAAACATTCAAAGGAAGGTAACATCGCGAGTGTTCTTCTGCCTTCCGTGCACTTCCGAAAAGAACGTCGTGAATTTGACGTAATTAACTTACATGTGTACCTTACTTCGGAGTGAAACGTTTTACAATGTTATTAGGTGAACGCGAGAAAGAGAAACCCAACAGTGAAGTTTAATTTATTTTTTATCGAATAATAATTATTTTTATTTTTAAATGAAAAAAAAAAAAAAATTGCGTTAAGATGTTGATACTTCCTAGCGGCTCGAGCTCTCTTCTATCGAGCATTATATCAGCTAATAATTTAAAAAAATTTTTTTTTTATATACAGTAAATTATTTACAAAATCTAAATAAAATTACTGGGGTAAAATCTAATTCAGACTTTTCAGTAATGGATTTTATATTTTACAGGACTGAAAATCTAATTAAGGTTAAGTAGTATACCCGTGTTTGTGCTTTATTCTCCTGTGAAATATACGAAAAGCGACTGCAAAATTTTCCTTGGAGTCACTCTGGGAGCAACTAACGAAGAGAAAAAAAAAATTTATTTGCAATGAATTTTTGAGCAGCTCCAAAAAGTTTTGGAAGAGAAAGAAAAAAAAAAAAAAAGTTTTTCATGTAATATTTATGATCGAAGTGGCAAACCTTATTTTTTACTTTGTAAATTTCATTTTAATCAAGATATCGTGCCTTATGCCAGCCCTTTATGGTGCAATTAATTCCGAATCTTTCATTTTTATTTTTTCTTGCTTTTTTAAATATTTACAATAATGTAATTTTTTTTTCTTGCGAGGAGAAAAATCTATGCACCTAATTTCGGTAGCGAATTTTAGTTTTGCAGTTTTCACGATTTTTCCGTAATTTAGACTGGTGCGTAAATTAACAGGGATTGCGATCTTAAAATATGAAAATGTCGAATTTGCCTTAGCCAGTTGCCGAATGTAATGTAAGCAGCGAAAAGGCGCATTAGATAGCAAATATATATATATTTTTTTTCGAGTTAGGGGTGCGGAGCCCGCAGCTTAGCGAAATTTGAAAATCGAAATTGTTAGACAATACCGGTGAAATGTGGAAATTTGCTTTGTTAGATGGTGAATCATGCAAATAATGATGGTTAGTTGAATTATCTTACTGCAGGCCTTCTCATCGGAGGCATCCAAGCAGTCCGGATTGTCATCACACATCCATGTTAAGGGCACACATTCGCCCGGTCTGCCCCGGCATGTGAATTGATCAGGACTGCACATTTTGGATTCTGAAAAACAAGACAGGACCATCCCATGTTAAACTAATATAAGAATAATTGAATTACCGTCTTGGACTTCTCAGCTTCGTAATCGCTTTTCTTTTCCAGTATCGCGCAAAAACGCCGGAAATTTTTGGGGAATCTCTTATTTAATGAAAACCTGGGAAAACTCTGTTCTTTTCCGATGATACGCGAGCTTCATTTGGTTGCATCAGCGATAAATAAAGCCGCTACCTAATGGCACGGCAGCGGAGAGACGTGTACTTTCCGATAATTTTTTCAACGTTTCCTCAGTACTTCGCAAACGTTTAAGTCATGCGAGCTTTTTCTCTTTTCTCGTTTCGACAGCCAACATAAAAATCTTTCCTGTTCCATCCGCGCATCGAAACTTTTTCGCTCAAAAGGAATATTTTAACCTTTTCCCCGGCAAAGGTCTTCAATAACCAGAAAGATCCCGGGTCCATCGCACGAGACCAAAGAAAATCTCCAATGCTCTCAAATTGATTGTCTTGCAAATGCCGACTCCCAAATCTATTCCAGAATTTTATTTTTAAAATGCGAACCGAAGGAATTTCAAAGATGAAGACTGAATATTCAAAACTTTTTATTTAAGGATGAGAGAAACCTTTTTTCGATTTCAAATAATCGAAAAATCGATGTCAAAAACTTCTTCGAATACAGTTCAATTTTAAAAGTTTAAATTATTGCTGTTATTGTTACAATTGCTTTTACCTTCAAATGATGAAATTTTTTTTCATCTTCAACGAATGTAACTTTAGTTCATGCAGCATCACTTTTTTTTTTTCGGATGACTCTCGACCGAGAAGAAATTACATGATACAATTAAATATCAAGCCTCTTTTGCCGTTTCCACAAAGGTATTTTTAGTTTTTAACCGGAAAACTAAAGAAAAAGTGCATCCTAAGTAAGTTATCCCGTAATTTTTTTTGAAAAGCAACTCAAGCCAAAGCTTCCCAAAAGCTTCATTTCAGCCCTTGATACCAGAAGCTTATTGCTGTCGTTTATAAACGGCTAAAATGGCTAGGGTCGACTAACTGCAGCTTTAAAATTAGCTCTGTCCTTTTTTTTAATTGTCAAAATTTCTTTGTGATAGCTGGTCTTTTATCGGCTAAGGGATATATATATATTACTCCATAAAACAAGTTGTGATTTTCGGAGATGCGCTTTCAACCATAATTTTATTGTGATTTCGAGCAAAAGCTCTCTCTTTATCAAACCAGCGGATGTTAAAGCCCTATTAGGAAGTACTTTTATGTTTTAAATTACAGCAGCTCTAAGTAGTACCTTCCGTAACAAGTAGCTATTATATATATAAGAAAATACACTTTATATAAATGCGGTTTATAAAAGCAGGCACGTACTTAAAACATAATATCAGATTTAGAATGGCGCAAGTAAAAGTGAAAAATTTTGCGATTATCATCGTCACCAAACTAAAACTTCTTTTTGTTTTGACAACTTCAGAACGAAGCAATAACATAAGTTTTTTTTTTTTTTTTGAAATTGCTTCTTAGACAAATTCGTAAGGGTGAAGAAAACTGAAATTTTTGAAAAAATATCTTTACCCAGCAGCACGAAAAGGAAAAAGCTGATAGAAGTAGGATTCAGGAAAATTTTTTTATTATATTTTTTCCTGGCAACACAATTACAATTTGAAAATTGGAAAATTCTTTCATCCTGAAAAATCCCGTTTTTTTCTTCAGAGCAAAGAAAAAAAAGACTCTTTAATATCTGAATCGATAACGAACCCACCACCAGTGCAAAATCCTTCATTCAAAATTTTAAACTTGTGCGAAGCATATTAAATATAAATCTTATTTTCTTTAAATAAGATGTCAGATAGTGTTAATGTTCTAGTATCGAAAGAGTTCCTCACCAAGGAAAAACTGGTTTGGCCTTTCTTATTGCCTTTTATATCTTGTATTGGAGCAAATTACTGAAAAGGATATATTAAGGTAATGCAAAAATAAAAAACTAATTGCCTATGGAAAAATTTCAATAAGATCATGATGAGTTTGAGGTAATGCAATTTTTCCTGAATATTATTTTATTTTGAACAAAGCAATTATGTATTATATACGTAATAAATATAAAATTGTCTGCCCGATTCAATACCAATATCTTCATCTGTTAAACAATTGTAGATTATTATTTATGCAGTTTTGGGCAATTAATCTAATTTATTATTATTATATATATATCTAGCTAGGTATATACATATAACTATAAATTTATTATTTCTAATTTGGCCATTTCATTGGTAAAATGATTCAAGGAAAAGGTTTCGAATCCGATGTACAAAAAAAGACCAAATTGTAAAGGAAATTTTAATCTAAATTTATGATTATCATTTAAATTTAAGTTCAAAATGGAAATCCAATTTAATGAAAAAGGATTTCTCTGCTTATGATTGATCACCATTTCCTTATAGCATATCCTTCATTTTTTTTATGGCGGTATATATTTGTATATAAAAAAAGAACTATCTCAAAAATTTCTCTCGTCAAATACTTAAAGGGACGATCATTTAAATTAAAAGTTATTTTTTTATTTTATATTTGAAAATATTAACATAAACAAGTAAAATTTCCTCGTCATTGCTTGAGAGCCTGCTTTGAAGCAAAAGTACAAAAAAAGAAAAAGAAAATTTCAATTTATGTTCCCTTTCAAATTTACCAAAACCAAGTTTAATATGATTGAAAAATCCAGCAAATTTATCCGGAAAATCCGTTGGAATCAATGCAAAACGCTCAAAAATGCTCTTTTTCTGAAGAAATCCAAACAGAAACAATGATTTTAAGATGTGAGTTTTTCCATGGGGTTTGCGAACGTTTAACGCGATCCGTCAAACCTTTCATTCAGATCATTTAAGTGTTCAAACAATCGATGTACAACAATTAATCTGGTCCTCTGTAATTTTAAGTTGAGATCCCAAACACATCCGAATCAGTGAAAAGGAACTTGGTAGTTGCCCTAAAGATGGAATGTGATGAAAATAGCATAAAAAATAACTGAGGTGTACAGATGTATTTTTGTTAATCATCAGACATTTGCAGCGAATGCATTGCGATCTGAATAATGTCTTTCAAGCAGTTAACGAATGAGAAAAACGATCGGTAGATGATACACAGCGAGTTATTTTCAGAAGTCTTCCGGAAAAATAAATTTTTTTTTCCTTTTTTTTTATAAGAAGAAAAGTTAAAAAAAGAAATACATGAATTATTAGAGATTTCAGTTTTTTTCTCCAAAGGAAAAAGGTCGGAAACGAAATTAGCTGAAAAACGAAGATCCCCATCTGGTGAAAAGTGAGACTGAAGGAAAAAAGTGAAAATTCAAGTGGAAATGAATAACCAACATACTGGCAGTGTTTTACATCATTTAATATTAATGAGGCGAAAACTCATTCACTGCAATGAGCTTTCCCGAGATGTATTAACGCCCGGATATCAATGATGAAAATTCATGTCTCTCCGGAATGACTCTCTAATTAACTAAAATGGTTCCTTTCACATATTACTCCTCATTCAGCCAGTGAAGAAAAAGGCTTGAAATGGAGTTAAGTCTTTGGTGAATTTGCTGCTTTCGAACGGGTATTAACGTATCTCAGCAGGAAACACTTACTGAATAATGTAAAACGTCCTGTCAGAAACGAAAAAAAAAAAATCAAAATTTTAGTATTTTGTCTCTCAATGGATTGCCTTCTGCTCGAGCGCATTTCATTTCCAACCCCCATCCCCGAAAGAGGCAACAACCACCCAGAGTTATGAAAACAACCACTAAATATCTGCCGCGTCTCATTAGAAGGATGATGCTGAGGGAGAAAATTCCACCGCCCTTAACCCGGAATCACGCGAGAAGTCTTCGAAAAAGTCAAAGATGCGGATTGGCCATTATCTGCTGCCACATTTGAACACTCTCCTCGTCCGCGAAAATCACCAACGCCTTCGACATCACCATGTACACCAACAGAAAGCGAGGGAATGCCGGCGAATCAAGGATTCCCATGCTTGCAATTTAAAAACACGCGAGAGTAAGAAGTCCGAAAAAAGCAAAAGTTATGCAAAACACCGCGAACGTAAGTGCAATAGATCTCAGGTCACGTACGCCACGCGCCTATTGCTGAGCAACTGACACTTTGTTCGAAAAGTTGACATTTAAAAAAAAAAAAAAAAAAAAATTCTCAAGCCATCGTTTTGCCGGCGACTAATGGAAAATGTACAACATCAGTGTGACTGCGTTAAGGAAAATAAAACTCACCACGTTTTGCGGCTTATTTTTTAAACATGTCAAAGCAACAACATCGCCCGATTTTCCGGTTCATTTTCCTTATACATCAATCTTCTTTCGTAAATACCCGCAATTTCATATTAATGTCTGTTATCATCAATTTTTTTTTTCACCTAATTAATTTTCATCAACCACGGCTATATTCCTTTGCGGAAAAACCTCATGAAGCAAATTGCAGTCTGAAAAAAAATTTATCGTAAAAGATGCTGCATCTATTACCGAAAGTAAACTTATGTGGAAATCACCACAAGCTTTGTATTAAAGAAAAAAAAAAAAAAAAACATTTTTCACGTCGCACTCCCTCCTGGAGCATTAAACATAAGGTAAATGTGAAAATTTTCCTTTTTTCAAACGGAAAAGATCAGCGATTATAGGAGAAAAACAAGGCGGTGATTCACGTACTTCCTTTAGATTCTTACCACAATTTTCTTCGTCAATTCCATTTTGACAATCAATTTGCTCATCGCATACCCAAGATTTTGATATACAAATACCAGGATCACAAGTAAATTGATTTTCCGTACAGTTTTTCAATGCTGAAGCGAACACATTAATAATTACAATTATATATTAGTTTAATAACTGGCATAATTAGATGTTCACTTTGAGAAGTGAGGAAAGTTTCTTTTTTTTTTTTTTTTTAAGTTTTATCTTATAAAAAAAGTTATAAAAATGTTTTGTTACGCATTTCCTGTTACACACTCAAATATATATATATCTATATGTTTAATATTTCGACTGTGAGAAAAAAAGCTAACAAAAAAAACTTGCTATAAATGATTCAAACAGTCGGTGATGCCTAAAGCTCAACCATCGTATCTTAACTTTCACAATTCAAATTTCAAAGATTTTGTTAGTTTTAAAACCCGATGATAAAAATTAGAATTTAAATAACATTTTAATAAAAAAGAAAAAAGAAAACGGTTCGGTTGTCGAAATTTTATCCGTTCTTCAGAATAATGAGTTCTATTCCATACTGTACAGTATGATCCTCGTATATTATGAAGTTTATTTATTTCATGTTGCGTTGAAAACGAATCGGTAATATGCTTCTTGTAGCCCAAGACATGTGTTAATCAAACCAGATTTTAACCGTGATAAATTTAGTCCAAAGTATCTAATGGGAGATTGAAAGATTCGAGAATGTGTCAAATTTGTATGAGCGAATAATAAAGATAAAAATCGCATTTTTCACAATGAAAAGTGGCAATAAGATAGAAACTGCACTTACGACATATCTGCGAGTCTTCGTCGCCTCCATCTGAGCAATCTTTCTGGCCGTCGCACTGCCAGGACAGTGGAATGCAATGCCCGTTTTTGCATTTGAATTCGGTTGCCGTGCATTTCCGACTCTCTGCAACAGAAATATTATGAAAAAAAAAAAAAAAATTAACCCTCAGCTTAGTGTCAATATTGGTTAAAAGTTGCAGGGCTCATCATAAGATTCTGTATAAGTAAAAGAAATTCAGTGCTTTTGCGAAGGCTTTGCGCAAGTGGTTTACAAGGTTTACTTTTATCCGAAAGCGCCTCGATAATGTAACCAAAAAGACTTAAAATAAAAATAAAGGCAATAATTTTTTTATTACGGATAACAATTCAAAGACACCTCAACTTTAAAAATATTGATCGTATTCTTTGACTGTGAATGTCAAATATTAAAAAACCAAGTTCAGAAGGAAAACTTTTGGATGTATTACAAAGTTGATTAAGTCTAACGAATGACTTCTGTCTCTTTTCTTTTTTGACATTATTCTACTTCAGATACTAAGGAAAGAAGGTTAATTCACTGTACTAAAAAATAAAATTACGAGCACAACTCATCGATAACGTCTGTGCTTTTGAAACCGACATAAAAGTCGTGCCAGACAGTTTTTAGTGATAATAAAAGTTCAGAAGGGAAAATTGATTTCCCCGATATACATCTCGAAGCTAATTAATTTTAAGACAATTATTAAATGAGCCTCAAAAGAATTCACTTCCGTTAGTTCAAACAGACAGAAACTATATCAAGTCACGGATGTAGAAAGATGTGGCAAAAGAAACTCTTTGAATCAAAAATAAGAACTGTTTTTCCTCGGATTTGATTTCATTGAAAGATACGAGCAAAAAGTGAAGATTTTTAGAGGTATAGTTTAACCGAATCGCGACATATAAAACGTATCGGGGAAAGAAAAAGCAGGGAAGAGTTTTTGAACTGTGCTCAAATAAAGTTTGAAATATTACAAAGGAGATTAAAGAGAGAGAAGTCTGACAGCATTCAGGAGATTCGGACATTTTTCACTATTAAAAGAGACCTTGCATGAGACATTCTCCCGAAATTGGTCCTAATAACTCATTTTAAGAGTTTGCATTAATCAGGTTCTTTGTAGCAAAAGAATTGAGAAAACTTTTCATTCCTGATGTAATCTGAAGACTTATAAACCGTCATTTGCTATCGAAAATTATTACTTTGATAATAATAATAATAATAATAATAATAATAAGGCAATATTACATTCAACTAAAATAATGTAGCAATTAATAATAACATAATACACACGTTTCATTGACCTATTTAGCAGAGCATAAGAAAAAGGTAAGATGTTTATGCAATACAAACTATTCATTATTCTTCCCGAACTGAAGCATTACCTTATGGTAATGCTGTTGTTGTACGGCTGTTGGTTTAGTTCTACTAAATTAACAATTTCCTTTAAAATTTTGCAAAATTCCACAATCTGTACATATTATTATTATCTTAGAGAATTTTTAATCGTTAGAATTGTGCCAATAAGGTTAAATAGCCGAAGGTACAGCTTGCCTGGGCCATATTGCCTGGTATGATATTAAATATGGAAGGAAATTATACGAAATTTCAATGTTTTTATGGTAAAAGTTTGGAAATTAAACCAACTCAAGAAACAATATATATTTAGGAAATTTTTCCAGCAACTAACGAAATTTTTGGCTGCAAGCTCGTGGGCACCAGAAAAAAAAAAAAAAATATTGCGTCTGCGTTCTGGATCCGACATATTTCTGCAACTTCTCAAGTTGTAGAAATGCCTCTCCAGTTCCAGCCAGAAGTCAGCAAACTAATTTTCTTCAAAAGCCTTTGTTTTCCGCTGCAAAAAGCTTTTATGGCAACCTGGTATCTTATGTCGGCCCTAATCTTTTCAGCCTCGCTTTCGCCGATAATTCAATTAAAGTCATTTTTTGTTAACGTTTTCAGTTAGGGACTAATAAAATTAGTCTACCTGAAAGGAATGAATAATTTGATTTTTCCCCCGGACAGCAGAAAGATCCAGAGCGAAAACAATGGCTCCCAGGTCTCGGACGTCAAAATCAGGCACGCACGGAGGATGGGAAAAAAAGAAAAAAAAAAACGGATCGAGGGAAGGAGGCGCCGCACAGGGTCCCGATTCGATGTCGCGACAAATAAAAAGGATTTCGAGCTCTGCGACCCCCCCCAATCATCGTGTGATATCGCAGGCCTCGACCCATGAAGTCGCAGAGTTGAAGCCAGAAATGGAAGCCCTTGATATCGAACCAGAGTGTCTGGATCGACGACTTTATTAAGATAAGTCCTTTGTCATGTCGGAATACAGATCGGCAGGGACTGCATGGGAAAATCCGAAATCCGTGGTTCCGAGGCGAGGGAAATCGTCTGCCGAGGAAAACCCATCCGACACAGTGGATATCGGGCCATTCTGAAGTCGTCTACGTGACTTTAATTTCGAGACGTTTCCCGGATCACTATTCGGAGGAGAACGTCCCACATCGAGTTATGTACCTTGTCGGTGACACTATTTATTAAAATCAGATTTCATCTTGTTGAAAAAAAAAAAAAGGAAATATTAATGTTTCTCGCGCGGAAACTTTGGCTGGAGATTCGCATTGTTTCTCGGGAAACATTCCTGCGGAAAATTTAACTTCTCGGGCACGGGGTGCTAAAGCCAAACAGTTGAAACCAATGTAAATTTCCTTTCATCAGGCGCTGACGGAGTAAACGCCGATCATTAAAGCTAACGAAATTGCTAAGAAACTAAAATCAAGCAGCAAAAGCCGGCACATTTTCCAGTGACCAGTTCTGCTCCAGATCCTATCCCCCGGGGCGATTTTTAAATATTAAAAAGTGGACCTCGATCTGCAGGAGCCGCGCCGAACGAGATTGATAGGTGAGTTAATAACCTGGTAAATTGATAGTTGGGTTAAATAGGAAATCCACATGAGTGAAACGAGGCGTTGGAAGTGTTTGAAACGGAGACGTTGTCGAAAAGTTTCCTGAGATGGGAATCCATTTATTACACAGGAGATCGCGGAGGTTGAGGTGCCACAAAGTAACGTCGGAAATTCGAGTGGAAGGCAGAGGAATTGAGGGGCGTGGAAAAACCGGGGAAAATTTAGGGAACTGCTAAGATTTGCGATCCGCGGGGAAATGCAGCGCGGTAAAAAGCGAGAAAAAGAAAGCCAGGAATCGAATTCGGTTTTTGCTGTTGCGGCTATGCAGGCGGACGGTGGCGAGTGCGCCGGAGCCAGCAAACCCGGACCCGGTTCCGGGATGGGGAAAAAGTAAATCTGCCTACACGGGAGGGCAGCGTCAGTGTGGCTCGATCCAACTTCGCCGGCGCAAAGAGTCATCAAATATTCAAAGTTTTATTTATTAAAAGATTATGCACTAAACTCATCCTTGAGACTTGTTGTTTCAACCTTTGACCAGATAAAATTATCAAAAACCGGCCGGCAGCATTTCCCGCAGCTCTTCACAATAAATAATTCCGTGGCGTTTTGGTCCTCTGCAGCGACGCTCCTCCGACTTCCCCGTGCATTTTTCATTTCGGCTCGCGGCGGAGAGAGCCGGATCCGACTGCAGAAACCGAAATTCCATAGAAACATTCTCCTGCCGTTCGTAAAAACTCCTTCGACCGCGACATTTCGGGGCAAGCCGCCCAAGATTTTTTCCCGTTCGGGTCCGAGGTCCACTCCAGCGCCGCTGCGGGGTTTTCCGCGAGGAGCTCGGGCTTCGAATCGCGCATTTTGCAAGAGGAGATTCACTTCAGACGCCCCGCCTGCGTCGGCTCCCATAAGACCATTTTCGGCTGGAGCCGAATCGGGGCTGTTGGATTCCGAAATCCGACCCGGGTTGTGCCCGCATCCCCCCGTCTGATGCTGCGTCGTTTTTCGCCCAAAGCACTTTTTTAGTTTTCATTTCTGAAATCGAATAAAATAGAACACATCTCGCAGAAGACTAGATTCTCTTCCATCATTTCTACTTGTCACCGTGTGTCAACATCAATCAAGAGTTTTCTGCTTCTCGGGGCGGCTTTTTCAATGAGCTTTCCTTTTTATCTTTTATATTCAGGAGCTTAAAACCATCAAACTCAAGTTTTTTCGCCTTCCGTAAGACCAAATCAATTTTTTTTTTTTTAATCAACGAGAAAATATTTTCTCTCACTCAAAGAAATAAAATTTGCTCATGCTATGGAAAAGAAAGGAATGTTGACTAACCAAGCAGAAGACAACGGATTTTATTTTCTTCATTTTACTCTTCTTTTTCAATTTCCAGTTTATCTTCTTGGACTGGAAGAGAAGGAAAAAGTTGTGGTCGGCATCCCATATATTTACGTATATATATATATCCTAGGACTATTTTGCATCTAGGGCGAGTCCTCCGATAATTTTTTAATTGATTCGGTTTAGTGAATGAAAATGAACCGTAATGGATTGTCGTGCACTAAATGGGACGAGACTTAAAAAATCGTCGATGATGGCAGCAAAAAGTTTAGTTTTTTTAAGTGTCATGGATCACTGTGAGGCAGGACTTTGACAGACATTAGAAACTTTCGCTTTAAAAAAAAAAAAAAATGTATTTGTTGATACAGAAACAGATCTGCATCGTCGAGGAAATTGATCGATTTTAGATGAAATATGCTGTACACAAAGAAGAAGCTGATTGAATTTTTTTTTTTTTATTTGCTTCAGACAGATCGGCGAAATAGTATCGGAAAACGATGCCAAATGCATAAAATTGCATACAAAAGTGTACAGAGCCTCTCAAATATTATCTTAGATGTTAGCTTAAAAGTGAAAAAAATTTTTTTTTTCCTTTTTACTTGGCATGCACTGTATCTAATACAGGGTTGAATCTGAAAAATATAAGTCTCCCGGCAGCGACGGGAAAAGAGAATAGTGGAAAAAAAAATGGAAAAAGAATGTTAATACATCGTCACTGTAATAATGCGTTTTCGCTATTTAAGGAGCGAATAATGGCGAGAAGGACAACAAAAAAACATTCTCCGGTTTCACCCAAATGGAAATCGTAATTTGTTAATGGTCTTGTATATTCGTTTCCTACACAATTTTGTTTTAAAATAAATAATATATCACTTTTCCCGGGCAATGGTTCTTTAAAGAGACCGCAGAACCGAAGTCAAGGTTTAAAATTAATGATACGCATTATACTAAGAACGGTTTTCTTCATTCTCAATTTAAACCTAAAATTTAAATCTTGTTTGACACATTTGCCCATGCCTCATAAATATACGGTGTCCTTAAATAAGTAATTTATCTATCAAAATAACATCCTTCCAAATAAATGCAAAGATGGAAAAATTAATGCCTAAAAAAAACTCTTAATTAAAATTAACCTTCAGTTATATTGTGCATATAATTAGTTTTTAAATGTTTCAGACATAATATTAAGCTAAAGAACTTTTTTAATAGCATCGCTATCAAACTTGTCTGTCCTTAGTTCAAGGAAAAGTTGAAAGATAAAAATTGTATTTAGCAAATTTCCTTAGGTTCATTGAACTATAATTTAAAAATATTAAGCAATCCTTTGTAACGATATAATGATTAGTTTAAAGTCAATTAACAATAATTATTAGTGGGCAATTTAATACTAAAATACTAGTTGCAAATATTTTTTACAGCACAAAAGCAAAGTAAAAGAAAAACGGATTTGATTGTAGAAAACTACGGTAATTCTATTTCCTGCATTACTATGTCATAATTATAATTGTATTTTTGATCGGAGGTATAAAAGTTGTTTTTAGGCAAGCACAATCGAAATTAAACGATTAAAATTTTTTTATTTTTAAAAGCGCTAACTTTTTTAAAAACCTTGTAAAAATATGTACAAAACAATATTAAAATTGCATTGAATAAAAAAATTATATTTACGTTTTGCGGTTATTTAATTAAAATTGTTGACGAGCTTTCAGATTTAGTTTTTTTTTTATTTTTAGGCTAAAGTATAGGATTTGAGAAAAATAAATTTTTATAATAAAAATAAATAAATCAATAATAAAGACTAATAAATACCCTAAAATTTCTAAATAATTCAACCTAATACATATTAGTAAAAAAGAAATATTGTTGATACAAACTTTTTTTATATGCCTGAAAATTGTTCAAGACGAAATTTTAATAGTAATATCGAAGTTTTTTATTACGAGATTTACGTTTTTAATTATATAAATATGTGCTGCAATAAAAATTAAGTTATAGACATAATAATTACTATTGAAATCGAAGTTTTTAAGAGACAAACCCTTTAGTTTTTTGGTATTGTCCCACCATAGGAATCAAAATCCGCAACAAGTTATACCGGATTTATTACTGTCCTCTTATTCATCGATTCAGAATTCAATCGATTGATTTAATCCTTTTCGCGGTTCTAGTTTCGAAATAAAATGATTTATCTTTATCTGATGAACCACATAAATCACAATGTGCAAGTATATACCTTGAAAATTCTACTTTCTTAGAGAACAAGGCAAATGCTCAATATAACATGAGATCTAAGGGGATTTCCCGTCATCAAATCTAAAGTTTTAAAGCTTGAGCAATTCCCATATTTAGAGATTCAAGTCAATATTAAGATTATGAAATTCCATGTCAATTAATATAAAACCATGATTCAAAATCGATTTTCCAAAGGGATTTCACTCAACTGAGTTCTGGATCTCATAAGCCCTTGCGAATCTTCAAGCTGGAAAACATAAAAGAATTTCGCGTGATTATAAAATAAATTCATGTTTCCATTTAATGGGTTATAAAAAAATTATAAATGTAAGATTTTTCAAGCAAAATTTCGAACGTTTCTTGATGAACGCCCTCACAATTCTAACAATGCGAACGTCGACGCGGTTCTTCAAATTTCATGACATTTCACTTCAGCTCAGAAGCGGAATAAAAGATCAATTGTATAAAAATTAAGAAGCGAAAAAAAACCTAAAGTAAACGCCTTTTAAAAATAATGAAACCGAAATGTTTCTATGTTTGAAGGAAAAATTTTTACGAACGTGTAATTTTCACCACTCCCAGAAAAATCCATCGCCTGACTTGAGGAAAAAGTGGGAAAAGTCTGCAGCATTCCAAAATTTTCACTTTTCCTCCTCTCTCTCTTTACTTTCTCTCTGTACCTTCATCAAACGGGAAAATTTATTAAGCTGAAAGGCATAAATTTGTGCTTTAACGATTCGCTTTGGCGTATAACGAGGGACGTATGGCTCCAGCGGCAAAAGTGCGAGTAATTTACTGCAAATTTTTTTTGCGTTAAAACTTTTCCATCACATCGATTTACATTACTTCAAATTTATCATCCCCGGGTTTATCCATCGGAATGCGGTAACTTAGCAGAATCACGAGTTCGGGCATATATTCGATACAATAGCCCTCCAAGAGATTAAAATTACCGGAGGACAATGCAAAATAACTATAATCCTTTATTTTTCCGCGTTAGATATGTGAACAAACAATAAATTTTAATCCAGGATCAAGATCTTTTATAACTGAATAATCTCGATATTATTTAAAGTCTCCCTGAATTTTTTCCCTTATTCGCTCCCAGATTTATGGATAAAAATTAAAGTTTTTTAGTCTTTCAGTTATCAAAAATTATAGTAAAAATAGTGGCATTTTTCTTAACAACAAAATTCATTACAGATGCTGACTTTCCTGGTAATAACATATTTTTGCACGCAAAAGCAATCGATATTAAAAAGGCAGGAGTTAAAATTAGAGTAAACGACGGAAAAACAATTTAAAATTTTTACATCCAAAATATTTAAACGAAATACAGAATTAAATCAAATACAATAGTGAATATTAAGAATGAAACAAGTACCATAGTTTCACATTAAAATTGAATCTTCACCATTTATGGAAAACAATTTCAAGAAAGATGAAATGTTGAGAAAAAGAAAGTAAATTTCTTTGTATTAACATTACGTTCTTTATAAATATGATAAACATAAATTTAATATTTTCAAAATTAAATATAAAATGCACATAAGTTGATTAATAATTAACTTTAGATTAAAAAAAATATACAGAAATAAAAATTTTTAAAAAAAAATCTTTACTGTTTGAATTTTAATATGAAAGCAAAGTTTTTGGATTAATTTTTATCCAGGAAATTGTTATATAATCCACTAATATTTCCTTTACCATAGCAATGTGGGGATAAAGCATACTTTGAAAAAAAAAATAAAAAACATCTGATATCTTGATTTCCATGGATCCTATTTCTTGTAATAATAAGCAAGAAGACGCTGCACATAATTTTTTATTTATCCAGCCGAACTGCAGAAAGTAAATATTTAATGATTTCTATAGTTCAAAAACTTATAATAATAATAGTAATAATTCCTATAAATTTATGAAAATTTAATTAACGAATAATTAAGAAGATCCCTAATACTCACAAACTCACACACACAAATATATACTATTAAATTTTTCAAAATTGAATAAAGTAAGACATTCCTACAAACTATCCTCCGTCAAAATTATAACAGAAGTAAGCAATAAATTTGAAAATATTCAATTATAATGTGCATAATAAATATCTTAAAATATTGCAAAAACATTGGTATTAGTTTTCCAACTCTCAGAATATCCTGTCTTATTAAAATATAAAAACGAAAATAGTTTTGTTAAAATCATTCATCGTACGAAATTGTAGCGCAAAATTAATGAACGATATTAAAGACATTTCACAAATTCCTTAAACTATTGGTAAAAAAATTTGAGTTTCCAAACTACACATTCAAAAATGTTAACTGAATATAATTCTATTTTCAAAATACTCAAGACAATTTTTTAAATATTTTTTTAATAGAACTTCAACTATATGATTTTTATTAGTTCACACATTATGAACATTTAAAATATATTTTCCTGATACAAGAACTCCTGTCATACAAAATATTATATCGAAATTTTCGGATTTTATATGTATATTCACGATTTTATCCTAATTCGGACGATGTAGTCACAGAAAAATTTTTATTTAACATATTTACAGTCTATCGTCAACTGCATTAATACAAGAACAAACAGCCGGTCATGTGAATCATTTTAACTTTTAAATATTTTATTTTTCACATCCATGTTCTGAATATTTATGTTTCCTGAAGACAAATTTATCAATTTCGATATGTACATAGAAATAAATATATATATATATTTTGATATATTAACTGTAAATATTTTTTTTTCTGACTTTCTTTGGCTGCTTGATTAATAAGATAATAATAAATGGAAGGCCTCTAACGAGATCATTTTTATATCATTTTAGGAAGTGAATATGTGTATAAGAATTCAATTTCACGTCAAAGTAGTGAAAAATATATTTATCGAAAGGTCTGAAATAAGATCAAAAGTTAGCAAAAAAAATTGCAAATGGGAGATCTTAAAAAATAACAAAATTCCGCCATCGCGCCGTTATTATCCTTAACCCTTTTATTAACATGTGAATCATGTGTTGCGTTTGACGAGAGCAAAAATAGAAAATTCTGGAAAATTAACTTTTTTATGGTCCATTATTCCAGTATTATTTCAATCAGAAACTGGGTTTAGGATAATATTCTAAAGCGACCAAAGCTTTTCGTTCAATTAAAAAAAAACCATAAAACTTTTATCGAGATGGTTTTCGCCAAATCCAGTTGAAGACAACAAAGCTACGGCTCTTTTCTATTCATGAAACCTCCTTTTCTATTATCATTCTATGTCCTTTTTTTTTACTGCACCGCAATTTTCCTGAAAAAAAAGACATCTGATTAATGTACAATACCGTCAAGTGAATGAAAACCGCCTTGTCCCGTTATTGAATAAATCATGGTTATCGTACACAAAAGAACAAAAACCAAGAAAACTTTATACATTTTTATATTTATATGGAAAATTATTTCAAACAAAAACAGCTTTAAAAGGAAAAATCGCGAACTAATGCCACATGTATAAAGCGAAACGCAGCCGGAAATGACACGCGCGAGCCTTGCAACAAGGCAAATTTTCCACAAATCACTACGAGAAAAATATATATCAATATTATATTATTGCCTTTAAAGAGATAAATCTTAAATGAGGAAAAAAAGAAAAAATTAAAATTATTTTTGAGCATGATGATAATTTTCCTTTGGTATAAAACAAACATCAGGGCCGTATCCAGATATTTATAAAATAACAAATATCACGGTTTATCATATCTACATCCCCTGATATATGCGGATAAATATTTATAATTTTTCAAAACGAAACAAATCAAAATTGTGACGAATCAGATCAGACGAAGTAAAAAGATTTTAAATTATTTTTTTTTTAAATGAAAAATTAAGCGATTTCTTATTCGGTGCAAATGTATTTGCATTAATACATTGCTGGCGCAAAACGGAAGAAACGATTTTACAATAAAGCATTAAATTTGCCATTTCAAAAAATTAACTACAACAGAAGTTATTCATAATTAATTAAGGACGTCTCAAAAAGATTGAAGGAGGACTGGGCAATTTTCCATGCGAGCAACGAAAACTGCTGTCTGTTGTTCAACATGTATAAGAACGCCTGCTGCATAATTTTGAAGCATGTTTAGAATATTGCAAAACTACAATCAAACTATCATACTTCTCATAATTTCATCGGCAGGCAGGACGTAAAAAAAAAAAAAAAAAAATTTCCTTATGCATCTTAACCTTAATATTGATAAATTTTTCTTTTTTTTCCGCTTCCCACTGTAAAATTTCAGAAAATGTATTTTTTTTTCTTTTTTAAGATTGCATTATCAATATTAAATGAAATGTAAGATATTTACTAAAACTGCATTAAAACCAATTAAATTCGTAGCGTTTCCACTGAAAAAACACACCGACAAAGAATCCAGACACTGCATCAGCACATTTTGTGACAGACGGAAAAACAAAAAACGAAAACAATTACAAGATGAGAAACTTTTGAAATGGACACTTTTTTTATTTTTTATGATTTGGTGGATAAAAAAAAAAAAAAAAAAAAAAAAAAATGTCACTTGACATACCGTTTGACATACAACACCCGAGCTAAATTCTGCAGATAAATTTTCTGCAGGATTTTGTGAAAGAAATTTAGAAATGGAAGATTTTCGGATTGCTGTCACAAAAAAAAAAAAAAAAAAAACCTACGTGAAACGCTCGGAAAACAAATATTATTTCGGATTTGATACCCAGTTTTTTCAGGCGTTCGACACTCGTTTTATGATTTTATACGTATGTTTTTTCAAAAGCTATCTAAAGTCTAAATCCTTCAAGAGCAAATCAATCTCATCAACTTCTTGATAACTCGCCGCGTAATAAAACCGATTTTAACGATTTCAGTCGGGAGCAGCAGTTTCTAAAACTTGTTTCACAAGTGCCCCAGTTGCTGTTTCACTCCAAAAATCCAGTCCTGACGTTCCTCCACAAATTAGAAAACATTCCGCTGCGTGAAAAAAAAAAAACCTAAAAATTTTTTACGCAAAATTTTTATGAAACGCCCCCAAAAAATAATACCGATGTGCCGGTTAACGACGTCCGAAACCGCCAAAAAGAAAAAAAATCCATGGACAGTTCCAGAACCGACGCCACTTCCCGGGCCGTCCATCCGCATGCCCGGAGAGGCGCACAAGTCCGACTTTTCGTCCGTCTCACGCTAATACGTTAACCGGCGAAAGGAAACTGAGCAACGGCTGCTGCCGGATGAGGAAACGATCCGTGCCGACGTCTAAACCTGACGGCGTCTCACACCGGGGAAATTCTGAAGAAGCAAAGATTGTTCCACGTCTACCTCTCGGCTCGTGAACAACGACGTGCGCGCACTCCGGCTCGGCACATTGTGAGGCGCCGGCTTTTAAAGGAATTGCAAAATGCATTAAAACATGATCCAATTGCATTAGCATCCAGGAGATGAACTAAAATCAAATTTTATTCTGCGCACAAGTCCGAAATGTGAAAAATTCCTCGTCAGAAAAATGAATTTGGACGGGACAATCGCATTTTCTTTTTTTTATGGAAAATGGAAAATGTGGAAAACGTACGTGGCGGCATCGACGCATCTTCATTCGGAAAAGGATTAACTCAGGTCACTCCTCAGGTGAAAATCATTTTTACTGCGTTTGTCGGAGTAAGAAAAAAAAAAAGGGAAAAATTTTCACATTTTACATTTAAATCCGTTTTGGTCGCGTTTGTGCATTGCCTCCAAGATGCACGGGCGACGGCTCCGGTTTGCTTAATCGCGCCTCCAGCGCGGGTTTAACCCAACACTTCGCTGGAGTTCAACAAAACCAGGTAGCTTAAACACGCATGAATACAACTGTCTCGGGCTTAAGCTTTGTTTCGGAAAACGCAACACTCCTCCACTTCATTTAATCCAAATGTAATCTCTTCGTTTTCCCAAAGATCTTCTCCCGACTTGAATCCTTACGCATCATGCAATCAAAATTCCAGTCAACCTTTCAATTTAACTCGCTCCCATATCTTCTCCTCCATTTATCTCGGGGCGGGATATCTGCAGCCGCGTTCTTAAGATGCGCGAGGTATTCCTGCGCTCCGCATTATCCCGATGGGTTTAGTGCTTTCGGTGTCCTCTTCCTTTACGAGCGAAAACAATGGGGAAAAAGATTATGTATAATCGTCGAACGAATGCATTTTGCTTTCAAGCTTTCAACAAAACGAGTTTTTTTTTTTTTTTTTTGCTTCTTCCGGGCAAAAGAGGAAACTGCAAACCGAAGAGCGCGTCGACTTAGCTACCTGAAGGAAATCATCAGCTTTAATAATGAAGAAATAAAAACGCAGCCGTTCATTAACATGTTTAAAATAATCCGAAACCCGACAATTAGACGGATAGAGGAGATCTCTCCGTATAAAATTACTCACTTTCTGACCGTGCACCGTGAAAAAATATAAATCTTTTATATTCGTTTTATATCATTCTTCGAGAAATACTCGTTATTGAACCTGCATTTGCTACAATTTTCTTTTTGAAAAATTTATTGATAAGAAATTTACAAGTGCAAAATAATTGCTGACAAAACTATAATGCAACAATGCAACTGCAACGATTATCAGAAGAGCACATATTTACAATTTTTTTCCGTTAATGGTTGCAATTCGTTTTAACGTTCATATTAATGGGTGACATTAATATTTTAATATTCAAATATAAGAATTTCCCATTCCTTTGAAAAAGTCTTAGCATTTTTGTTTTCTTCTCCTGCAATTTTAATAAAATATCATGTCTCTTTCCGTGACACTTTTTATGGATCCTGGTATTAAATACTAAAACAATTTCACTTATGATATCATGGTATTTTGTTTATTATTATTTATTTTATCTTGTTAATTAATATGAATTTCTTTTAACATGGGATATCTTGCTCAATTCGTAAAATAGAAATTTTTCCTAACCCATAACGATTCTGTAAATTAAATTTTTAGCTTGAACGCAAAACTGCGAGCGCATGCATATGTATGTACAATCGAATACATTCGGGCGTGGAAAACAGTTTGCATATCCTCGGAAATGTATGCGTTTATGACACTCTCATCCACGGCACCATCGTCGCCATCTTCCTCCTTATATTTAACTTTTTCATAAATAAAGAAAATATTTAAATTTCCTCTCTCCATAGAAAAATACTTTTTGTTGAAGAAAATCGTGGTAATACATATTCATAAGCTGTTTACTTCATTCTTTTCTTGGGAAATTATTTTCCTGCTTTTCCTCTTTCTTTGCCGAGAAAAGAGCCTTTTCCCATTCTTTTCCCTTTTTTTTTTTTTTTTTTTTCTTCTCTCAAATTTCAACTGAAACTGAAAATCTTCATAAATTTTTTTTCAACTTGAGGAAGACCATCATCCGGATTTTGTCTCTTTTTTTTTTTTCTCTGCGACATTTTTCCTAACTCAAACCGACGGGACTCCAGGAACGACGCCCCCTGGAGGGAAATCAGAAACTGATGTGAATTGTTGGCGATTATTTTTCATTTATTTGCCGGATAAAATTTTCGGGCGTGGTTTCCACCGGCAGCAGAGGCCAGACACATTTCCGAAATATTCAGATTCGTTATGACGGGCGACAAAGGGAAGACATTTACCGGGCTATGGAAGCAAAGAATTTTTTTTTACCTTGCAAAAAGCATAGAGAACGGATAACCCGCTGCATTTTCCTGGCCTTCTAAATGCGACAAAGTTTAAGAACGGGAATAAAATTATTTTGCAAATCTTCCTCTTTTCCTTGCTTCCTCTTCGAGGTATTTTATTGTGGTAAATTCAAAATTGAAAATATTTTAAGCTCATAAGCGTTTTATAAATAATCAGCAAATGGAAGTGAATTCGTTTGAATAATTAAAGCAACAGGGAAATGAACACGTTCAAATTTACAAATTTGCACGGAAACACTACCCGTTTACAATCGCACTTTTTTTATTCATACAACAAAAGTGGATAAAAATATTCGGTTATTCGGGTGAAAAACAAATAACCAATAAATGTATTTAGAAGATCGAAAAAATCATGGGAAGATAAGGAGTAAGTTAATGACTCAAGCCTGGTGTGCGATATTCCAGCTGGAATACAATTTTCCGTCCTCTAAATTTAAAAATAAATATAATGACAACGCCAATAACTTATCTTACGTCAGTACGCTTTCCGGGATATTTGGTCATACGAATAAAATATAAAAATGTGTAAAAATTCAGTCCATCTTATAAATTAAGGTTATTCCGATCAAATCAAATTCAGGATTTTTCATAAGATACCGCAATATTTATGATATTAAATACCTGATCGTTAAGTATACGTATTGATATCAAAAAGGGGAAATATCTCGCCCACAGATCGTTCCACGTTGTCCTGAAAAACTTTTACGATTCGATCAGTTTCATTCTCCAAATCAGCTATCTTCCACGTGGAGTTTATACACAATAATATCCTTTCAACTTTAATTTTAAGGTTTAGTTTGCGTTATAAAAAAAAAAAAAAATACACATAAATCACATAAACAACTGACACAGTGACAAAGGCAAAACCGGCCCACGTTTTCGCAGTGCTAAACGATAGACAAAAATACAATTCCTGCTTTTTCAGAACGAAACCTTTTACATATAGATTTTTCAAACTTGCTTGAGTTTGACAATTCGGAATATGTTGAAAAGATAATTGCGAATCCCTAAGAATGCAGGGGAAAGGCAAATAATTCCATCAACTCATTTTCGCATTCCGTCTCGCGCCCCCAGGTTCCGCCTCCAGGTTCTTTTTCCACCTGTATGCTTCGCCATTTCTAAAAACCTCATTTCCCGTGCAACATTCTCAAGTACTTTTACAATATTCATGGATTACAAATTCTGACGCAGAAAATGCAGACATTTCCGAGGGTTCGCCTTGGGGGTTGACTGCATCACAAATGCGAGAGACACTAAAATTGCCTGAAGGAAAAGGATTGTCTCAAAGGATTACATCGCCCTTTACGACAAATTTATAATTTTATATGGTATTTACGCAATTTAGAATTATTACGTTACAGCTTTATGCTTTGTCCCCTAATATTGGGTAAAAATGAAAAAATTAAACGGCGATTTTATTTTTTTTTTTTTTTTTTTTTTTTTATCCCCTTCCACACCGTGCAAGGAAAAATCTTTTTCTTGTTCCTTGTTTCAGTCAATTGAAATGTTTATAGCAACTTGTTGAATGAATGAGATTTCGAGCCTCGGCAACAGCAACGGCACCAAAATATTTAAAATATAAGCTTTAAATTTCCTCGGAACTCGATTCGGTAATGGCAAATATTTTTAATGGAAATAAACGAGCACGTTTGGTGATTCCGCCGCTGATCATCTTATCCATTTTAATTTTCCTTAGATGAAAACATTCCTCCCAATCGATTGGGATCTAATTATGGAAAAAGCTGAGACTTAATAAAAGTTAATGGTCCAGCAGGGGAGCCGTCATCCAGGGGTAATCTCCTTTGCAGCGCAGTCATTCAAACGGCCCCGGAGCAAAAAAATTTCGAGTTTTATATATCGAAAATTTTGATATTTGAACAACCAAATCCATTTCGCAGTCATTTCGAGTTCGGAAAATCCAGCAGCGCAAAATTCTTTTTGTCTAAAAAAAAAATAAAATAAATTAAAGATTTACGTATTTCTCCAGAAAAGCAGACACGGCAGCATGTTGCCAGAGACGGTCTTAAATGAAATTTCAGTTTCAGGTGGGAAAAAGCAAAACGAAATCAAGAGATTCGGTGAATTTTAAAAAAAAACTATGCATGGGAAGTAAAAATTCAATACTTTAATTTTAATATTTAAGTATTTGATTTTGGCTGCTTTCGTTTATTCACGGCACCATAAATTGTGCCAACAACACCATCTAAATTTCAAATGAAGTTTTTGGAATCACTATTCAAAAATCAGTGGATGCGAAGACTCATTCATACGGCCCTGAGCAAATTCAATTATATCAACTGCAAGTATATAAAGTTTAAATCCGCCGAAAGTCAGGGAAACCTTTCTTAACAATTAGAAAATTTTCACTGGCTCAGGAAATATTTTCTTCTGAAAAAAAGTTTTGCACAGATGGAATTCGCCACACACAAAAGCTGAATTATTTCGCGAGTTGCGGCCGTCACCTCTGGACAAAAGTGCCCGTAATTCTGCTTGACGTTCGTCCGCCCTCGTAATTAAAAAACGGGCACCATCGTTTTTTACAGAGGATAAATTTTACGTGCCTCATTTCGCCTCTCAAGTGCCATCGCCGTCTGGGCCGCAGACCATCGGCAAAGTTCAGATGATGCATGAACGAGGAACTTGGATTCAAAAGCTCGGCTTATTTGCGAAACGATGTGTAAATTGTACAACAACAAGATAACTTGGGTTAAATTAAAATTTTCCCATCCAGCACGAGGAAAAAAAAAAAAAAAAAAAAAAAAAAAAAAAAAACCGAAAGCACAAGTTTGCGAGAAAGGCTAGCGCAACCCTTAAATTCGCCAAACTTTTCCGAGTGAGAAGCATAATCTCGCCATTTGGTGTTAATGCCTTTTTTAGTATACAAAAACCCCACTTTCGTAGGTGTTATCCATACAAAAACTTAATAAACTTGGTATAAACTTCGCTTCAGCAGCGGCAACTTTTCACTTTTTCATCCAATAATTTTTTAAGCTGCCTGCAGATTTCCATAATATTGTATGAGCCTGAGAATATCGTTTAATGCAAGCATGTACCCCGCACCTGGGTCATCCACCGACAAACATTTAGGGGGTGAAAATTCAAAAAAAAAAAAAACAATGCAGCGCTTCCCTTTCAATCCGTTTACGCTGAACTCGATAGTGAGACGTATGCGAGAAATATCGAGAAAGCCACATGCCCTATCGAGAAAATGTACATGCACATATACATATAATGTAATGGATCAGTTTTAAACAGGATAAACCTTCAAGAAATTTTAATTTATTTTCTTCCATACGGTATCCGGACATTTTCTAACCGTCGGAGAGAGGAATTTAACTAAAAAGGATGCAGTTCGGAAAGCGATTTGAAACGCAAATCGTAGGGCAACATTGCAGCCTTTCGTAACAATTTTCCACGGTAAATAGTTTCGGTCGGTTCCCTCCCAGGTATAAAGGATGCGGAGTTTGCGAAGACGTCGGATTTGAACTTCGCATTGGCAATGCCTTTTATCCATTAAAGCTGCTCCTCCGGAATGATTTAATCATTCCAAAATATTATTTCGGAAAATTCACGCTCTAAATGGGACCGGGCAGAGGCAGAGGAGACGTTGAACTCTCCTCGATTCTGGATTATTCAGCCCCAATTTCAAGTCGGGGAATTACTCGAAGGTTTTATGGAAATTTTATTTGCACCCTTGCTCAGGCCCCGGGGGAAGTTTTAGCTCCAAGATTTTCCAAATCGAAAATGGTAATTTTCGGCTGCGGTGCGATCAAAAGCAAGAAGCCAATTACCGCTAATCAGCGCAAAGCGATAATTAGCTTCGACTGGTGGTTATTCCAATTACCATTCCTGTCGTTACCTTAGGCACGGGATCATTGCGGTTGCCCCCGACAGAGAAGAAGGAATCGCTTGGAAGAATTTTTCTTTCCTCGCCCTCCCTTGCCATTTTCCATTTTCACTCTACCGAAGCATTTTTTTTTTTTTTTTTTTTGTTTTTCGCTCCTCCGATATCAAATCGGCAGCGATTTACCGAGATCATCGGAACCCGGGCCGACAGGAACGCTTCCGCCATTCCTGTCGCTCTCTCCCGACAAATTGCTCGGGATTTGGGCAGATCTCCGTGAAGGACATTAACTGGGAAAACTAATTGACGGATCGGGAAACCGATTAAATTAAATTAATAAAGTTGAAACAAATTTTCCTCTTTTAAATTCAAATCATTTAGCTGTCAAATTAATCTGAGAAATATATTTCTCCTCGAAGTTATCGTTTCAGTTAATGTAATTTAACTTTAATTTTTTCTTCTTTTCCTCTCTTTCAAACCTCGAAATGCGAACTTTTGCACATTTTTATCCCGCTGCCTGAAGCATTAAGTCATTTCGCCAGCTCTTACCCGAAATGAATCCATTATCGTTATTACTGTATGAAAACAAACGACCGACTAAAGAAATGCTTCTTCGGCATCCCATTTATTAAGTGCGTTATATTTATCGTTAACCGGGATCCTCAGCGTGGGTCAACCAACTTGTATGTCAATTTCTTTTTTCTTCCCCGGTAAACCGTCTTCATCATCCCTGCAGATTTCGAATTCGATAAAAAACTAATTCATTTCTATCAAAAAGTCTTGAATACAATTTTCCTTCACTAGTTTTCTTTCTTTTCTCTCTCTCTCTCCCTCTCTTGCAGTATCCCTTCTCTCTGTCTCTCTCCTATAAAATTCTTGAAGCTTAAAAATATCCAAAGATCAGGCGGAGTTTCCTTTTAACTTTATTGCTTTTATATTCATTTCCTCCACTCTCAGAAATGTTATTATCTTTATGAGAAGGAAAAGACGACGATGTTTTCCTTTCTTCAAATTTAAAATTTCCTTTCTCCGAGAGTCCCCGCACTGTATGTAAGTGAAACTTATTCCTCTTTGGCCCATCCAAAAGTCTCCTTTTTCCGCTTCACAGTCGCTTTATTTCTTCCGGATTTTCCATCCCTCGAAAAGTTACTTTTTCTAATAGCCATCAAAAACCTCGATCTCTTTCCCGCCCTATCTCAGCCTTAAGCCTTCTCTTCCCTTGCTTCTGGTGCTAATGAAAAAGCATTCAAAGTAATTTCGCGAGGAGCCTGCGAAATTCCATCTCGTCTTCAACCTCAATATAATCCATCTAAACGGATTAACATGGAATTACCGAAAACTGGGGATATTATTGAAAGATACATATTAATAATGATATTTATATTATGCCATCGAAAACTGCAGATAGATGGTGCGGAAGATTTTAATAAATACAAAGTTATCTTCTGCCTGTGATTGTGCATTTATATCCGGACCTTTTCAAGCAATTTACAAATCTTTTTTTTCATGCAATATGCTGCATTTTATATTTATTATCATCTGACGTTATAAATCTTAGATATATATATTTTTTTTTTTACTGCACTAAGATATAGGTCCCATAACTCAAAACCTGTACATATATATATATATTTAATTCCTATGATCGTTCATTTTTTTTTTGTCCACGCTGTTGAAATATTTTATGTGCTTAACAATATAATATCCCTGTTACCTTGGATTAAAGAATATTTTAAGCTGAATGTTTACTTCAATTATCGAACAAAAATATTGGAGGATACTTTACAGGATTTTAAAAAGAGATTGATGATTTTACGTCGAAATTAAGACAATCAGATGGAAATGAATTTCACATACTGTTCACGTTGGTTGTTCAAAAAAAAAATGAAAAGCAATTCAAGTGAGATATCAACCTGCACGTATAAAGCCATTCTGTATGCCGTCCGCTTTCATTAAAAAAAAAAAAAAAAATAATAATAATAATAATAATAATAATCAGAATGACGCTCTAACTTTCAACAGCATCAGTTCACGACAGCAGTCTAGACGTGTTCCAACAAGTCGCGTTACTTTTTAAATTCGACTTAAGGAAATCTATAAGGCGGATGACTTATATCGCAAGCAAAGATATAAAGTTATAAATTTCCTTAATGCCGAAATAGGAAATCAATATCGTAAACGACAAAAAAATGGCAATTTTAAAGTTGAAGTTCCGTTATTAGTGGCATCGGTTTCCCCATTCAGACTGCATGTTAAAGAGGGAAAAATGCATGGGCAACCTTATCCAGAAAGCTTTCGATAAACGTTAATAGGTTTGGAAAACTTATTTTGAATCTCAAGCATCCTGCTCCCCTTTATTTTCGGAAAACCATTAAAAATTCGTTAGACTTTAAACATCTTCAAGCGAAAATTCATCTCGATCTTATCGAACTTTAATATATTCCACTGACTTTTACGCGAAATCCGAAAATCGCTTCAGTCCTTTCGGTATTGCATATAAGATTCATAATGTACGCTTTTAATCTTCGGACGTCTTACGACAGCACTTTCAAAGTCTTCAGTATTAACCTGCTTATCTATCTCATTTTTTTTTGTGCCCCGTTTAAGCTAGATAAACTGCAATATTTATCAATGAAAAAAAAAAAAAAAAGGAAAAGCAAAACTGGAAAAGCTGAACGAGGTTCTCAGTAATCTCAAGTGTCTGGATAAATTGAGCGGACGATGAAATTTAATATGGTGTTTATCCATGGTAAATGAAGATGTATCATTGCGAAAATCGGAAATTTCATTCCACTTTAGCAGAGGACTCCAATATAATACATTTAACGCGCGTTGCGATATGAATAATATTCAAAAGTAAAAACGTTCAATCAAGGTGCAAAAGAAGAAAGGAAAAAAAGCAAAGACGTATAAACATAAATTTCAATTATCCAACTTAAAAGCGAAAAAATATTACGAGCATAGCATTATCCTGATTCCCTCATAAAAAAAAAAAATTGTATCATTATTTATTTATTATAAAAAAATATAAATTATATATTATAATATAAATTAAATATACAATTATATATTATTTATTATAAAAATTATATCTAGCCAGATGTGGCAAAAATTTAAAAATTATTGCAATAAAAAGTTAAACATTTAACTTAATACTTTCCTTGCATAAATTCATAAAATAAACCGTTGCAGCAACAAAAATACAAAATAATGTTTAATACTGGGAAATTAGAAAAAAATTGAATCTTAAGATTTAATTTTTGGTAACCAAACAAAGAATAAAAAAAAATTGTTTAATTGAATAATCGAAATTATATGATTGAAGATTAAACTTGTTGAAAAGGAAAAGGAGGACTTCTGTTGAAATATAAAATATAACTGCGATTTTATTACCTTTTGAAAATTTTCAGTGCATGCAAAAAACAAGCTGTTACGTAAACATTTTTTATTGAATTAACTTTAAATAATAATCAAAAATAAATGGTTAAATGTAAAAGTATCAATAGCCGGTAAAGATTTTATCCTTAAATATGTCGATATCATAACGGAAAACATTAATGCACTTAATGCTGATGTAGCTTTGATTAAACGCTTAAGTAAGGCGCAGATGTTTTAATTAAGACTGATGGGAGATTAATAAGATAAAAGAAGACATAGGGAAGAAATTAAAATATCGTAACTTAAACGATAAATTATTTTTCAACTGTTAAAATGTAAACAGATACGAACGTCAAATACTTTAAAAAAAAAAAAAAAAAAATTCAAGCTTGGTAATGAAACGAGAAATACATGTTAAGTTATAGAAAATTTTAAAATAAATAAGCCTTAAAGTTAAAACCTTCCCGTTACAGAGCTGATTGCCTTAACTAATCTAACTTGCATTAATCTTTCAGCCCAATTCAAAATTCGCGTTAATTATCGCGACCGTTAATGCCATGCTCTGCCTCGTCCTTTCCCTTTTAAATATAAAATTCCGATTAATTTGCCAAATTATGAGTAACATGTTTATAATTATTTTTACTCAGTCATAAGGGTAAATCCCTTTAGGCAGCATTCATCAATGCAACAAATTTCCCTTAAAAAACTTCTTAACACTCGAAATGATTTTTCCACCCCGTTGATAAACCCAAAATCAGCGAAGGAGAACGACGAAAGTAAAATGATTAGTTTTTTAAAAAAAAAAATAAATAAATAAATATATAAATGAAATTTTCCCAAATGGGTAAATGTTTGAGCTTCCTTTTTCAGACCCCGGCAAATCCATTCACTGCGATTCCATTACAGCATTTTATAGCACACAAAAGGGAGAATGGGCATCGTGCTATAAATCGCGAAAAGTACGAAGGAAAAAAAACAAAAAAAAACCACTAAACTGGATACAAAAATTCGACTGAAACTACAAACCAGAACAGGGTATTTATTCGAGTTCATCAGCTTGCTATGAAAGAAATATATATATATATATATATATAAAGAAAAAACACGAAGACGGAAAACCGATCTGATGCGGGAAATTTCCCAACGATGGTTCGAAAATAAAATTCCTATGCTCGAATCGAACTCTAATAAAACTCTAAATGGGATTGGGAGGTTTTTAATCCTTTTTGGCTTTCAATATAGCACCACGGAAACGGAGGATCGAAATGCAAAACGCCGGAAAAAGTGCGGCAACGGAGGTAAGATATTTTCTCAGACGCAGAAAGAATTATAATAAGAACAAGTTTTCAACGATAATTCAGGGCATAACGCTTGAAAGTGGAAAACCGGCAATTACATGGAGTGATTAACAGCCTGGAAAAGATCCCCAAAAATCTTGACATTCTCCAGTTGGTCCCTTGAATTTTATCGAGGAATGCGACCGGGCTTCGATGCGGGGAAAATTAATTTTCCTGCCACGCAAAGGGGAAAAGCACGATGCGGGAGACCGGGGGTCCGACTCGGGCAGAAAACCGTGGCGGAAATCTGAAAAATTTTAAAAACCCCCTCGTAAAGACTCCGGACCGGGCACTCCCCGGGAGAAATCCGGGAAAATCCTCGGCGGGAGATGCCCCCGGGAAGAACCAAATTTGTTTCCTCTGCCTGCTCAAGCGGCCCATTCACCTTTGACGAAGGAACAACCCTTTCCCTTTGCCTCGTGCCTTCTTTCCGGCTTCAATTAACTAATTAGAATCCGAGAAGTAAATGCATTCCCGTACACGTGGGAAGACTGGCGAAAGGTTTGGCTGAAGAGCGTTGAGCCGAAGGCAATTAGTCTAAATTAGATTTTCCCTTCATCGGGACCGGGGCAAAAATTTGTAATTCGAAATTTTTGCCCCCGGGCTCGCTGCAGGCAAACCGCGCATAAATCAAAATTCGGTCCGAAAACCATCGAGCCGCGACAGTGAAAAAAAAAAAAGGAAGGGAAAAAAAAAAAATCCTTTGCTGAAGCTGCAAAGATTCCGCCCGTGAAATTTCGCACGCATTCGCCGCTGACAAGTGCGAAGTTAGCGACGATGGCCGAATGCAAAATGATGTTTTCCGCGGTTGCTTAGCTGTCGCAACGGCGTTATGTTCCTTATTATAAATCTTTAGATAACGAAAAAAAGCATATTTTCGATTACACAACTTGATATGAAGCATTTTAAAAAAAAAAAAAAAGGTCTGAGAAAGATCTTTTTATATTTCTTTTTAATGTAAAAATTATTTTCCGTCTTTGATCGAAACTGTCTGGTTTGTTGATCGTTTGCACACGCACAAGAGTAAGGCTGCAGTTCGTTGATTGCAAACCCGCGGAAGATATAGTTGTGCATTTCGTGAGCGACATTAAAATGAAGGAGCGGAAAAAGCCCTTTCGCGTATTTTGCAGAGAGATTTCGAGTTTTCTAAAGCGGAAAAAAAAAAAAAATAAAGGATAACTGAAAAAATATGTAAGAAAAGGAAAATTGCGGAAAAATATTTTACCAACATCTTATTTTACTAATAACTCTACACGAGGTATCTGAATTCAAGCAGTGCTGTCTCAGACATTTGTCAGAACGGCGATTTTCATAGCCTTCGAAAAAAATGCATAAATTTCGCCAAAATGTTCCTCAGGTTAAGCCGTGGACCGCCGCTTTAACAGAAGGTTCGCCAACTGCCGTCTTTAATTCCAAAAGCTCTTTCGAATTATAAATCGTTTCGCGAAAAATATTTCGTTTTTACTGTTTAAATTATGCACTATGTCACTGTATATCTAATACACAAGAGGCTGATATCGACATTTTTCCTCGTAAAAGTATCAATCGAATTTAAATGTTCGCATGAACGTTTTATCTAGACCTGAAAAGAAAGACAAAGGACTATTTTAAGTTTTTTCATTCAAGCTGAGTAAAAATCAATAGATCTCATTCTCTTCTATGATACGTATACATTTCACATTTGCATATATTTTTTTTCTTTTTTTTTTGTAAGAATGATCGTAACTCCTTTAAAACGCCTCGCCCATGCCAGTGCTTGTGAAATTATAGACATTCAGATATCCGAACTTATTTCTAAAAATCCTCATGAAAATATTAAACATTTTCAAATGAGTAATTGTACTTTTTTTTTTTTTTTCACGGAAGAAAAACGGACTAATTTCTTGACAAATCAAATCGAAGAAGTTTACATTCACATACAACACATGATATATTTTTGGTAACTTTGTATATTTGTATGTTTTTGTAATTTCGATATTTCAACTTCCCGTTACAGAATAAAAAGAATCCTTCGATCCACGTCTTATTCATTTTAAACCTTTTCAAAAGTCAAAAAAATCCTAGTTAGAAATCCAAAAAGAATAGAAATAAATTATAATAACCTGAGGAAAATTGAAAACCGCTGTTATCATAATTCGAATTCGAAAATGTTTTTCTTCTTTTATTATCTCTGAATTATCTCCTCGATCTGACGGTGATCCTTTACTTGCAAAAAAGAAAATTCCGTTTTCGGGCACAGATTGCAGAATTCGGTGGCACAGCTTCCCTTGCAGTTAACGAACGGTTATCTCTTAAGGTTTTATGTCATTTCCGATACATCCGTTTTTTTTTTTCTGCCCTGTGCCATCAGCATTCAGCTTCGCTGAACTTTATGAGGGATTGACCATTTAGTCGGCAAATGGATTTTTTGTTCGAATTTGCCCGCTGTCCCTGACGGGACATTTTATCAACAGAAGCAGAAATGGGACTTGATTGATCCCGGTCCAAGATATCCAAAATGTATAAAGAATATTAATAAATTTTAACAATATCGGAACGAATCAATAGTTTTTCACTTAAAAAAAAAAAAAAAAATTATGTCCCTGCGACTTGAACTGAGCACTGCTGAGCATTTTGAGAGCTCTCCTGTCGGTCTCGTTTCCAGTGCGCATTTGCTGCGTTAAATCAAAATGGATTTTTTTCTTTGAAAAAATTTCAGAATTGAAAAGAAGGAGAAGCAAATGCTGAAGATAAGGAAACGGTCAAAATCTTTTTCTGCAAGAACCCAATTTTCATATTCTACAGCCTCATAAAATATCTCAGGCGCCGTTCACCTGAAGGGATGGAGAGTTAAAAACATGCTCAAATTGCAATGAATTTTTTCTTCTTAAAAGAAAGCTGCATAAGTCAAAAGAAAAGCTCTTTACGAAATTCTGAATTAGTAACAAATTCAAGTTAAATATCCGATAATCACACTGGTATTGAAATTAAATTTCCTCTTTAAATGGGAAAGCTCAAATTATCATATTAATCATTTATAAAACAAATATAATTATTAAAACTTCATGAGCTAAAAATAAGCTACATTAGAACTATTTTCAATTATAAGTATCGTGTAAAAAAAAAAAAAAATGAAAGAACCACGACTAAAATGAGGAAAATTTATACTTGCACTTTAGGAAATGTTTTTGGTCTCCGTTTTCATTGCTGTCATGGACAATTCCAAACTGACAATACCCACAAGCGGTTAAGTTCAGGCTTCCTTCTTATTAACGAAATCCAAGCTATCTTCGGATGTAATGGCAAAAGCTTAAAACCTCAAAAGTCACCTCTTTAGAAGTCGAGCTTTGGTCCTATCTCTTTCGGCAATGCCACGGTGAAGCTTATAATAATCTCTTTTACCTGCTTCCTTTATTAAGGCCAAGCTACATAAATCTGTTGACTGTGGTTTCAACTCGAAGCTGATCATTTTTACGTTTACAAAATCTCTTACCTTAGGTTACCTTAAAACTTGACCATTACATGCCCAAATGTCGATATTTTATTATTTTCATTTTTTTAATATCAAATTTAACTATCGTGATGGTCTATGAAGTCTCTCGGGAATGGGGAAATAATGGATTTTCTAATTATAACAAGGAGAGATCCAAAAATTCGACAATTACGTTTTGACAATTTAAAATTCGATCGGCGAAACGTACAAAAAGAGAAAATCCATTCCCACTATTTTATTTCAACTGAGATGTATTATGATGTTGTATTTCTAGAGTTACAAAATATTGAATTCTACAAATGGGAAAAATACCGAAACTATAAAATTCTCCGAGTGATATGAAATTTCTTGCGGATAAAAAGCTTATAAAAATATGACTTACAGCTAAAAGAGCATAGACATTCAAAGACGTGAAAAGTCTGTATTGATAACGAAGGTAAGTTTTCTAGGCATCCTTTTTCTTACCCCATTGTAATGTGCCGATGAAGTAGCACGTATTATCGAGTAACATCCGAAATTAAGAAATAAATAGGTTATTTCGTGAACGGAGTAAAATTTAGGTTTCCGTAGGCGTCAGACCATTAACATAGTCAAAGAGAAAAATCCGAAATGTTTTCACTCCTCCCATGGATTGCACATATAAAAGAATATGGAATAAAAGTTAACGCGCGTATCGTCGTCAGTTTACGAACAGCTCTCTAACAAAACAATATGAATGTTTTTTCTTAAACAAACAAGCCCGGTGCAAATGCAAGGAGGGAACTCTCCAAGGGGACTGAACGGAAAAACAGGTATGCCACCGCTTGCGAATCGTCATTCATCGAGGTACGATTGAGAAAATCATTTATTCTGCCTATTTGCGAGTGTCATAAAAAGAGGACAGTGCAGCGTTATCTTGAGAATCAATCTTTGACGTACCACATTCATGGGTGACTACATTTTTGTCGCCTTTAAAAGCTGCAAGCGAAAAGGAACGGGTTTCCCCTACAGCATTCGAAGAGGAAAATTTCAAACTCTAAATCGTACAGACATTCAACAATCGTTTTATGTGGCGGAGGAAAAATGCATGTGAAACGTGCACAGATTGTAGGGCCGATTGGAAATTAACATACTTTCCACATTACTACTAAGTTAGATTTGTTTAAATGAAAACAATAACTTGTAATCAAGGTTTTCATTTAACTGAAACACACTTAATTAACGGTATTTTATACAGAATACAAGAGTGTACAAAGAGAAATTGAATTTTCCGATGTGTTGACGGCTTATTCATACGTCACAGATCGTTCGCGCATTCATTAAAGCAGCAATTACAGCGAACGCCATCCTCCGAAAGCCGTTCCGACATTTACACTCGTACCATTTGATAGTTGATAGCATAATCTCTATTCTTTGAGCTCAGTTATTTGCATTTGTGTAATATAATTCAAACCCTCGATCCATGAAATGCACATTTCCCTTGTTCGCAAAAAAAGTTCAAAAGAATGTTAATCAAAACTTGAAACGAGAACAATATCGTGGCCCGCTTGTTCGAAACCAATTTTCCCAAAGATATTTGAGGTCAATTTCAAATTACAGGAACGGCAATGCGAAAAAATGCCCTGGAAAAACCGATATTTCCATCAGACTACGAAAAATGATTTTAGGACTCGATCTGAAATTAAGATTCAAATACTTCAGCTTAAAAAGTTGCTTCCGAGAAGGAAAAAATTTTCTCTGATAATATTTTTACATGCATGTACGTATATACATATAGATGCATATGTTATTGTTTTTTTTTTTTTTTATGTACATGATATCTGTAATAATGTAAATCGTTATGAAGAAATATGAAATTCGAACGTTAAGTGCGGATCGGTATTCTGCAATTTAACGCTCTGGAAACGCAATAAGCAAAAATCGATAGACTCGAATGTAGCTGTCTATAAGGGGATTCCGCTTTAAGAAGCAGAAATACGGATAAAAGGGAATGGAGGAGATGCCGGTGATAAATTCAGATGTGAAAACAGCTTGAAAGAGAAGAAAAAAGTCAACTTATCTGGTGAAACGGATTATTCCTGCTGCGGCCATATTCGACAGCAATATTCGATGAAAACCGAATCCGATTTAAACGCGGATGTGAGACAGGTACCAAATTTTCATTTTCAAATCTCACTTCGTTAATAATACTGATTTGATTCCGGTTCATGAGATTTAATTGTTTAATGTAGGTTTACCTTATTTTGGGTTAGGTTTAAGGTCCAAATTTACGTCGAAAAATGTAATTATGAGAATGAAAATCATCGTTTAATTATCAAAAATGCGTTTCGATCTGTCTGATAAAATCAGTTTCATCGGCTTTTTAAAAATTTAGCACTGTGAAAAATTATAAGTATAACTGTAGCGGAAAATCTCAGTGTATTAAAGCCGTACTGCTGCGGTTTCTTGAGCAAATCAATTTCGGGGCAATTTTTAACTTTAAAAAGACGAATGACTTAATCTTCGAAGTGTACAATATTTCTCCCTGGGAAAGAGATCCGGACGAGAGGATTCCGGAGGAAGGAAATTATTTTTTGGATGAAATGAATGAAAAGACATGCCTCAGGTAAGAAAAATAAGATGTGCCTAAATGATATCTTAAAGCGATGATAGATGCAATCACTTCTGTATCTTTACGATCAATTTACAAAGGAAAAATAGCGCGGGAACACAATAAAAACTTTTTTTTTCGAACTATCCGCATCGTTACCGATACATTAACTTAGACGAAAATCTTTTTTTTTTTTTTTCCCTTTTCACAAATTATTTTCCATGCAGCTCGAAAAAACTAAATGCGCGATAATGATTTTCAACCTAACCGCAGCATGGATTTCTGGAGAGGTTTCCCTTCCGAATTTCCGCCTTTTTTATTGCGGCATTGCGACCCGATTGTTATTATTGCATTAATATGCAAAATGCCTGCCACTTCTGTACGGACATTTAGGAAGGTTTTACGCGGCGAATCCAAATATGAAAATTATTATGCTGAATTTGGCGCAAATAAAGGCAGAAACCTTTTCAAGGGGGGGGGGTAGGGGGGGGAAAC
>JAOWBB010008812.1:0-58890 GCA_028565995.1 Ricinus marginatus | reverse complement strand
CCCCCCCCCCCCCCCCCCCCCCAAACACCTATAAAAATTTTAAAATTTATCTTGGGCCCGTGCACAAAGCAAAGCATTCATCCGTTGTAGAATCGCCCACTGCGAATTGCCATTTATTAAACCGGATACCTGCTCGTTTTCCGTCGCTGAACACTGAAATTCATTTCAATTGACTGTTGGGAAGGAGATACTTCATTCAGTTATGTCCTGCGCCTGGGAAATTTAAAAAATTTCCAGTTGAGCTCTTAAATTATCCACCCAACTTACAAAACTTCACATAAATGAGTTGATATTATATTATACTTAGGTAAATAAATCATCTTCGGTTAAATCATCGTGTCAGAGTGCTGCAAATTCCGTCAAATCAAATTTCTTTTAACGTGCTTGTGTTTCGCAAATTCATATATGCATAAAATTTTTTTATACATTTGTTGTACAACTACTTCATTCCATCTGAATAAGCGGCAAATAAAATTTAAAAAACATATTGCCGTGTTTTATAATGGCATATATTCTTTCTTGAATTATTGAATTGCATTTTGATTGCAACGCTCTTTCAGAGATTTTGATGGAATTCAGCATACAATCGTCGCTTGCCACTGCCACTTATATAAAAACCAATAAGCTACGTGAGAAAATCACAAATTTCTCTTAAAAATTACTTTTTTTTTTTTTTTATTACTCTCTATATCAAATGTTTGTTTTTCCGATTGAGTAGAATCTGAAACAAACTAGACAAAGTGGATTTCGGTCTGTTTTTCTGATGACGATTCTTCGTATTCGTATATGTACATGTATATGCTTTACAATTCGCAATGTCCTAATAACGCGCGATTCGTCTCACGTAATTTACAACATTTAAGCGAGGAAAGCGCCCCACGCATGTATTCATAATAGTTGATGTTTATATAATGCAAAAAAGTAATGTCTTGTTTCGGTTTTGTAGCATTACGTTCAACGCGAATTCAAAAGAAAAGCACAACTGATTTCGCTCAGGTACTGATTTTGTTTTTTTTTTTTTTTTTAAATTTAAAATATGTTTGACGTCAGTTAAAAGGCAAAGGCTGCGACATCAGCAACCTTAGAAGTGACCCGGGAAAACATTTTTTCGTCCTCCTTCATTTAGCTCAAAATCGAACCATCGAGCTACAAAGAGCGCAACGGGGGAAAAAAAAAAAGGCTCCGAAAAAGGGAAAAAAGAAGCTTTTTTTTTCGTAATCTTATAATATCTGCTACACTGAGCACGGCAATGGAAAAAATGCAAAAATAAAAAAGGATTTCAAAGCACTCCGGAATGCTTTAACCGAAAATGCAAAACTTGTGCACAGAAGGTTTAAAAAAGAAAGCGCGGCGTTAAGGGAAGACCAGGAGCACGAAGAAATTTTATAAAAATGTCTTTCAACTTTGATCCTCTCCAGCAGCATTGTCGCCCGCGTTCGTTGCTTCAGGAGAGCCAACGGAGCCCCCATCATTCGACGATTATCACTTGGTCTTGGATTTAAACCTCAAAACATGGAGACGAACGAGAAGAAACGAGTCCGAATCGCCAGAAACGTGAGATTCAAAACATTTTTTGAATGGGTCCCTCTTCGGTTTCCGATCACTAAAAGCACGTATTGGCTCTGGCATAAATTTACATGAATGAAACTTGAACCGTAACATTAAACTTAAGGTTGTGGTTTACTTGCAGTATTTGCTGCTGGGCACTAAAATATTTTCATTTCCGTTTGAAAGCTAACCCAATATCGAGGAGTTTTGGTTCATTTTTCCAAAAGATCTTTAACACTTTTTATAACCGCGCACGTAGCTGTATGTGCAAGAGCACCGATTTTCCGTCTTGAAAGTCAAATACAAATTATGGAAGCGGGACTTATCGTTTTAAAATCGCAACTTATTTTTTATGCAAATTCGCTCAAAACGGAGTTCATTCTGCGCAAAGTGATTTTGGCAAAAAATTCTGTGACGCCGCATGTATATGTATATATATATATATATATCGTGGGATCCCTGTACTCAAAATTCGCTTTTCATAGTTGGGAACACTGCAAAAGCAGAACAAAGGGGGGAAAAAAAATTACCCATAAAAGAACAGTAAAGAATGTAGATGTTTTCTGAGGTTTTCTCTCCTTTTACGAAACTCCCGGAAAATCCGACGAAAGAGCGGTTTCGAAGCCGAGCGCCGAATATTAATCAATCCCAGCAGAATGGGAAATTCTGCGGGCCCGTTTCGCTGCAGGTTGCTCGCGATTTCGGAATAATTTCTTTTTCCCGAATTTTTTTTTTCTCCTAAAATCCGAGGGCTCTCCTCTTCCACTTGCTCGGAGGATCCTCTTCTCCCGTGCCCTCTCCCGTTCGCGTGAGCTGCACGAGGTCGCCTTGCGATGCCATTAATTTTCTTTCCTTATCGAGTCGCCCCGTTTGAGTCCCTTCCCTTTATTTCTTCCAACGTCTTATCCGGGTCCGCGGAACCGAAAACATCGGAAACGCTCACGGCTCAACTCCGGGGTTCCCGCTTCTTCCGCTCGCGCCACCCGAGGCACGACGACAGCGGGGCAAGCCGGCAAAAGAGGAAAAGAGCGCTGTCGCGGTCGGCGATGCGGTTCCGTCGTTGAGTTCGTCGCCGAAAAAAGGCAGCCGCTTGGCAGTCGGCCACCGACTCCGCCGTTCTGGTCCCGATTCGAAAGCCGAGGAAAATTTCCTGCCCAAACGGCATTTCCGCCAAAGGAATTCCTTTGAATATCTCCAAAGCCGCAAGTCACGAAGCGGCAGGAAACCCTAAGCAAAGGAATGAAATATTTCAAACAATACGGGGGGGGGGGGGGGGTGAGTCGGCTATGCGGTGCCATCTTTGGGGAGACGGCCCCCCCCGCAGCAACGAGCGTAAAACTCCGGGTTTCGTTTAGCGGATTTTAAACAGTGAAAATTTTCGGTGATTCTGGGGCTTTGGCATTGCCTGAAATCAATCGGTCACTACCCGAAAACTATGTTACTAATAATCCCACAAATCATCGAATCCGATTCGTGAAAGGTCTCGGCGAGATTGTGGACCAGCCGAATGCCTGCCCACGACGTAATTTTGAGTGTCTCACTTGGTTAAGCGACCCGACAATTAAGATATTCATCTTAGTCCTCCGCGGCCTCGGCTGCTGCTGCTGTAGTTTAACTTCCACAACTTCATAACTTTCCTCCGAAATGCCGACCCTTGTATTATATTCGATGATTACTTCTCGAGGAAGTTTTCGACATGCAGCTTTTTCATTCTGCAGATTTCGACTTTCGGTTATTAAAACCCGCTGCAGAGTCACTTGAGCGGAGCTCGCGGAAAGCAGAAAAATTTTTTTTCTTTTGTCCGTTAACGGAACTTAAAAATCATTATAGCGCGGATTGCAAATTGTTTTAGTCACACGAAAAGTGATATGCAATGCCTCGGCCTTAATAGCATGATTAGCAACGTTGTAACAGTTTAGAAAGGTGAATACGCAAAAAGATGTGAGCATTAATTAACGACGGACCCCGATACAAGATCTTTTATGATTACTTGATGTATTCCTTTAAAAGGGAATTTTCTACTATAAGAAAATTATTCGATTTCATCACACTTGATTTTATTTAGATATAATATATAAAAAAAAAAAGAGATTCATCTTTATGCGAATTTTTACTGCATTTTTACGAAAGTTAAAAACATAAAATTATTAAATTATACAGAGCATAATGGCAATTCTTACGTTAGTACACTTAAAATATTAAAATTTTCATAGTTTTTAAGTACGTTTCGATGCTTTTATCTATTAATCGTGGACTCCATATATTTTTACTTGCGATCCTGAGACGCGGATTTATTGTTATTTCGTTTGTTCCGATAAGCAGATCGACATATTTCGCCGCCGATCGCAAAACAGAGAGATAATTGCGGGTTCAAAAAAACAAACCAAATGACACCATCGCGGAAAATTTTCAACTTTTCGCGATTAATTTTCCACCGAAGCCACATATTCACAGCTAAACGCAACATTTTGCATGCCACGTTCCGTTCGTCCCCGTTCTTAATGCCTTCCTTATTCGAGATGCGCAAATGAGAATTTCCCAAACGTGCCCCCATCATTTGCAGCTGACTTAAATCACAAAATTTAATGTCCCCCCCACTCGCCGTTTGCGGTCATCGGACAATTTCGATCGGGATGCAAGAGTGGCAAAACTCCGAGAGGGAAGAACGACGGGGTCGCTCGTCCCCGCACTCGGATTCGGACTTCACGGCCTCTCCCATCCGCCGGAGAAAACCGGAAAAAGTCACCGTAATGAAGCGGAAGGCCTGCCCACGATCCCCGGCGTACGCATCCGAGAGGGAGAGGGCTTCCTTTTCCCGGGATCGCCTGAGCCGGAAAAGAACGCCACGGCTCGGTTTGCAAGGCGCTTCGGCGTCGCGACTTGGAAACAATGCGCATTCGGGGCGGAAAAAGAAAGCGAAATCCCGCAAAAGTTGATGGACTTTTTGGAATGAGTCGGTGGGAAAGCAAAAGCCCTCTCTGCGGCGGGAAAGGGCAAATATGTGAAAACATTAAAATCGTACGAGTTGAGGAGAGGGAAATGGCGGCAGAGAGAGAAGTAAAAAGGCACAATTTCAGAAAAAAAAAAAAAAAAAAGATCTGTTCCCTTCTATTCAAAAGCTTTCCTTTTATTTTAATCTTTTTTTCAAAAAAAGAATTAGCTGCCTTCGCTCCTTCTTCAAACTCTTTACATTTTATTGTATTTTGTTTATATCTGCAAAACAAAATTCAGTCCCATCTATCTATTTTTCATTTTAAAATTGAACGGAACGGGAAACCATCCCGTTCCATTTCGACTTAAGGAATAAAGTATTAAATAGTTATTTAACTTTGCGGAGGAAAGCGATATTGTATTCCGTCGTTTTGACGGAGATTTACTTAGCATGCGATATTTAACGCAAGAAAGTACAAAAACTCGTTATTATTATTCGGTTTATTAATTGAGTGAAATGACGGAACATCAGAATGAAATGTTCAGACATTATCATGATCACTGTGTCTTCAGTGCATTGCTTTATTTTTAAGCTATCTAAACAAGAAATAATTTTTTTAAAATATTAAATTTAAAGTTCAAAAAAAAAGCTTGTCTTCCTTGATAGGTCTTGTTTTTGCCTATTCATAGTTAAAAACTTAGATTTTTCATATTTTGACGTAAGGCTGTACGAGAACTGCGAACGCATTTTTAAGTTTAGCGCGGAAATTACCGGCTCCGCGATCAAAATATATTAAAAATTTTCGGTTATCAAAAATGCGGTCTTAAAAACTTGATCGAAATTTTTAAGGAAATAACCTAAAATGTTGCACATTTTTTTTTTTTAATCGCAAAAAACACCATCTCACTGCCGGCATCTTTAAACTCGATTAAATCCTCCGAGACCTGTTCCGAAGGAAAATGAAGAAAATCAGCAAAAAAACCGCAACAATTTTAAGCTGGAAAATCCGCTCAAAGGCTGTCGCCCGAATTTTCTCAGAAGAATCTTGCCAAGAAACTATTCCGGACCGAAAACACTGGAAACATCAGATTCCATTGATTAAGATCAATATTTCACGTCAAGAAATTTGAATTTACACTTCGGCTGATGTGAGCCGGCAGTGGTTTTGGAGATTTTACCCTTACCCTCGGAAATGCGTCCGCAGAATTGTTCCTGTCTGGAGAAACGCAAACGTCGTCGAATGCGGAATTCGTTTCAAAGCGAGTTTCCGAGGCTTTTTCCATTTTCCTATCGAATTACATAAAGCATTGGTTTTCGAAATCGAAGGGGCGAAAATTTTGCCCCTCATCCCTTTATCGGTTAAGAATGAAAAACCGAAAATTAAAAATTCAGGGTTGAAAAATGACCCGATGCGCAACCCTTGACGGTGCAAATTCCCGACATGTTTTGAAGTAATAAAAAATTCCATTACCACCGTGAATATCTTGTCTCATGAAGATTTTTTTTTTTTTTTTTTCAGATTTATGTACAAAGCAGACGCAGGGATTGTGATTTACAGCCCAATCAAAGAAACGATTGCTTTGCCCCTTCTCCAGCTTAAAAAGCTGAAGAGAAATTTCATCTGCATGCACTTTAAACATCCGAAACAGCTACATTAAGTAAAAGTCAGTTCAGAGAAAGGTTATGGCACTGCAACAGAATACCGCGGTGGTAAAATAGACTTATTTAAATACCGAATAAGGCTATCGTTTATTGTGTTGGATCTGTCCTGTTGTTATTCATCAAAAACTTGGTTTTTTTTTTCACACGCGGAAAACTTACCTGATATTGCCCACCTCGGCATTTGAATAGTCGACTTGATTGAAAAGGTTTCCTTAGCGTGTAAATTTATGTTATGTGCGCATCGCAATGAAATTCGAATTTTGTGCATAAAATATGAAAGAAAAAGCGGAATGTACTGATGTTACTTTTTTGATTTCCTAGAGGGCAACGTTTAAAACACGGAACCTTTCCTCGAGTGTTTGATGATGCATAATTGGGAAATTCGAATGTAAACAACTTCTGGAATTTGCCCAATATCCGAAACATGCCCGGCAATGCTGGAGTGCATTATTCGTTGGGAAATGGGAATTCCGAGCCCCAAGTTGGGGGATTCAACGGTAGATTTTAAAAAAGAAAGGCAGAGGAAATAATTGATCTATTTGCCGGAAATACGAATCTGAATTCATGAATTTGCTGCTCCATTTTACCGAAAAATACAATATCATTAATAATGGAATTGCTTCGAAGCAATCTGCATTCAATAATATTCGCGGATTTCGATCCGCGAAGTCGGAATTTCTTTCAATTTGAATTTCTTCAGACATCCGCAAGCTTCCGATAACTCATTTCTTAGGGGTACCCACGGGCAACAAATCTAAATCTTCCGCATTTTTTCATACCGTTAAGGGATAAGCTTTGATATTAGATGGCTCGGAGTATGAAGGACGGAAAGATCTGGAGAGAAGAAAAGATCTCCGGCGCGAATCCAGAATAAAACGATGCGGAAGATCGCGGTCAAGCACTTTTTCTCGGCCAGGATGAACTGGAAAGCTCGTAAATTATGAGACGATGGTTGATATTCGCGAAAATGAAGTGCTGAGGATTCGGATTGCTGCATTTCAAAGCTACAATTATGTTCCTGCAGCTCTGAGTGCGGTTTTCACGCGATACTCTGTCTTAACTTTTCTCCCGCAATTTCTTGATCATATTCACTTTTTCCGGCCAGACTTATCCCTTATTTCCAACGTAACTTGGAGCGTGCATGATTTTATATTTCAAACCCCATCACGCCTGGAGAATGCAAAATAGGAGCTGTGCCGGGGCATATTTACAAGCGTGGACATGCAGGAATTATGTCGCGTTTCGGAACTTTGACTCGCGAAGAAGTAACGCAACAACTGCTGCTGGCAAAATTTCCTTTGATGCTAATTTGCATTAAATTTACCGGTGAAAATCACATATAAGGCAGGTATGGTAATCTATTTTTTAAAGTTCGAAATTCGATCGAGTATCGGTATCATGAACAGAGGCTTCGAATATTTTTTTTTCTCATTCATTAAGGTGGATCCCGATGAACAAAATGCCACAAACTAAGACGGAAAATTTGCGAGGTACAAAAGTAACACCGAAATGACAAAAAAATCTAATACTATCGTCTTCTAAGCATAAAAGTATCAAATATTACTTACTGCAATAAAATTTGTTTATAACGCAATTGTTATTTCGGCTCAGGGGTGTTGTAAACAGTTAGTTCGTATGCTTTTCTCATTAGCAAAGAATAAATCAGTTCTTTATCCAAAATTTGGCTGGAGGCAAAATTCCAAGTCCCAATTTTAGATTAGAAAAAACAAAAATTGTTATCTCTGATGATGTTTTCAATCTCATTTTCAATAATTGTAAACACTTTTAATTATATAGAAGCGCTTTAACTCCGCTGTGAATTTTCATTAAATCTAATATACAGATGATTTTGTACCTACATTTCATTAGTAATAGATATACTCTTCCTTTTTTGCATATATATATAATTAAAATATAAAGAATATAACCCTAAAAATCAGATTCAGATATAACAATTATAACTTATGCTACATTGACTAAATATATTGATGTTCTTAAGAATTTCTGAAAATGAATACTATTGAACTTTTTAATTCTAAAAATTCGTCAGCTTAGACCCATTAAAAAAATTTAATCTCAAAATATTCTAAAATCACTCAATAATTTGAAGTTATTAATTCGAAATCAATACTATACAAGCGAATAATTTTCGAATTCAAAACCTTTAGGTGCTTAAAATGGAACCGCACTGAATTTCCGTTTTTAAACCATTTGATGACTGATATTCTGTTTTCATTGGACTTGAACTACATAATCCAACATATAAAGCACTATAATAGATATAGAATAGAAATCTATACTAGAAATAATAACTGATTTTGAGAAAAGTATTAGGTGTAGAAATCAAAATCTATTTCCTTCAGACAAATACTTTCATGAGTTATGATTCCAAAAATCTTTTTTTTTCTTTAATTAAGAAGATATCATAAAATACTTAAAAACACCCAGGAATAGTTCGACTTTTCATCAAATTACAATGCGATAAAAGAAAAAAAATGTTGCAAACATTTGGAAAATTTTATTAATTAACAAAAAAATTTCAAACTAAGTTAAAATTTTATTCATTTTAATGAATAAAAAGATTTTTTATCAAATCTGTTTTAATTCTAGTACATTAAAAAAAATTCTTTTTTTGTCAATTTGAAAATAAATTAAACAAAAGTTACCTTTTATTTAATCAATTTAACTTTGATTAATCAAAAAAATTATAATGTATATATTTGGAAATCATTAATTTAAATATCAAACTTTGATTTACCGACCAATTGTTGACGTTTCTGGAAATTTTCAAATTTCATTTTTGATGTTTAAACACACAAAATTCATATGTAACGTAGGTATACATGTATAAATAAGTGTTAGGTTTATTCATTCTAGAAGCGCAGCAACAGCGGAACCCCAGGTTAACCTGCAGCTATTGCAACCGTTATCCCAGACTTCCTGGTTTTATTTTTGACTCTTGTGTTGCATAATTAAGTGCGAGCTGGGTCGATGCTGCTGAAGTATTTGCATGTTAATTAATTGTATTAGCTACTTTTTCCACAGGAAAATCTAAGTTCTCTACTACAGTTTCAATGGGTGACCAAAACTTTTACAAATAATCTTACCAATTGGTAGGCTGCCTAGTTCTTAGTCAACTACCATCTTTACTATATATTTTTTGTTACTTTCCCGTAGCGTATATTTTTTTTTTTTCGAAATTTTCTAAATAACTATCAAATTTATTTTTGAAATATATAAATTTATTTCTGTGGAAATTTGATATTTAAAGTTCTTGAATATATTCTCATATGCAACGCCCCCATTTATGTTGAAATTAATAGATACTTTAAGGCATATCCAATTATGAAAGCTTCTTAAAAATATTATATACTGATAACATCATCCGATTTTCCACGCAGATAAATATCGAAATGATTAATAAATCTGCTTGATTTTAAACTGAATTCATCCGGATCCAAAAGTTCTTTACTCTATTCATGAAAAAATAATTCTTTAAGAATTGACATTATGCCTTGCCACCGCGGACATATACGAACAGCTTAAACATTAAAATGTAAAAGAAATTAATATGTAACAACTGAAAGGCATATATTCTCCCTCGATCAGAGATATACATTCGGCAAAATTAAAAATCATATCATAACAATATGCACATTATTTAAATTAATGTTATTCATTAAAATTACATGACCAAACTTTTATGTTCTACCATCTGAACCGTTAAAATTATCAATATTCCTCGTTTTCACTGTTAAATTTTTTGTTTAATTTTCCTTAATTGGCGATTTGATTGTTATCTAAAAGCACATGAAACAGTGACTAAAGCCCCGTTTCAAAAAGTAAGACACTTTTCTCTACGTTAAATTATATGAATTGCGTATAATACCTTGACCATTAACGCTTATTTATCATCGACAATTTCCACATTGAATAAATAATCTCTGCAATCAATCTAATTACATTGATAGATTCCTTTCACTCAAATACTCATATCCTCATCGACTTTTTTATTAGTAAATGATGAAAAACTCTTTAACTATTGTTAGGTAAGGTTAAACTCCAATTAGCAAGTTAGTTAATAACATACTGTCTCCAAACGCTAGTCTAACATCGTGCAAATGCGTATGAAATCCGTTTGCAATTAAGTTCAAAGTTTGTAAACAGTTTGTCACAAATAAATGGCTGTGTATTATTAATATTTTGTTAATTTCGTACTGCGATCAGATACACGTGGAGCTAAAAAATCACATTTCGGGAGCAGTTTTCCAAATGCGGTCAAACCACCCTTAATCTTATCATTTCTACCTTTTTTTTTTGTTTAAATTTTATTATCATAATAAAAATTCCAGAAGCAATAAATCAGTCGAAGTTTAACGAATTATGACGACGGAAAAGTTTAAAAATTATAAGTGTTTTGATATATATATATATATTTTTTTTTTCACTCCCGTGACTTTTAATGTTTTCTGGTTGCGCTCCATAATTTAATTTTAAAATTTACACCAATACCGTTAGGAGTTTGCTGCAGCATTTAACATTTCTTTCTCTTGCCCCGGAAAATAAGCGAAAAGAAGCTAAATACTCGGTTATATCGTCCGTGCCGGATAGGGAACGACTTTTGCCACATTAAATCACACCCGTGGGATTGGCTCCGGCAGCCTCCCAAGATTCCATCGTGGTAAAAATTCAAGTTTTTCCTCTTTTCCAAGTGAATTTTCACGCATTTTTCAAATTGAAAGCCAAAAACGGACGCATCTTAAACAGGCCTCTTCATCTTCAACACAAAATTCATAGCAATGGTAAATTCATGAATGACTGAATTTCTTCCACGCTCTTGGAAAGAACTACCGATGCACAGCTATCTGTTAGGTATGCATCGATGAGCACAATAAATTATATACAGATTACTAACGACTGTATACAATCGGGTAAGTTTTGCGATGTTAAGAGAAATTACTGTTGCATGATGCCTTATCGCAAATTTAACAACTTATTTACCATTCTTTTTCCACAACTTTTCCTTACTTTTTATTTTTTTTCCAAATGAAACATCCTGTTGAAAAAAGTCACAGACAGAAAAGGAAGTGAAAAAAAACTTTTGCTAAGAGAATTTTAAAATTGATTCGAAACTGCTTTGGATTTACGCAGGGCTTTGTACTGGAAAAAAAAGGTTTTTCGAGGGGTTTTAATCCTTTCATAATCCACAAACAAAACCCAATTGGGCATCCATTTAAAAAAAAAATAATTTAAAAGTAAAAACTTTTAAATATTTCCAGAAGTTGATGTTTACATTACCGGTCAACGAGTTCGATATCCCGCATCTCATAGCACGCAAGTATAGATCTTTTCTGAACTATTGACATGCTAAATGCTAATTTTCTGCCGCATAAGCAAATTTATACGAGGGAGACATTTCACTTTAAAAATAAAATAAGCTCATCATTATTCTCGGTGTTATAACACGCGGTAAAAAAAAAAACGCTGCGTAACTCGTAAATATTCGTCTAAAACACTAAGAAATACACTTTGCTGAACGATAGTTTCACAGAACGAAGGTACAAAATCTAAAAGTCAATATTCATATCGCTAATAACTTGGAGTCCGTTCTACGTAAACAGCAGCATTCGCGAGCATGATGGTACTTTCGCGACAGAGAAAGAAGAGAAGGATAAGGATTATCCGGGCTCCCAAAATCCTCGTGGCCGTAAATGCTGCAATCCCTTGATGAGACAGACCTGGAGTTTATTATTTGGCAATGGGAATCGCTTCATATTTGCACAAAAATGCAATTAGCATTTTGTTGGTTTGGGGTAAAAGTTAACTGTAGACCAAACTTCACCGGGACAAATGAGATAATGAAGTTCCTTGTCCCGAACAAAGTTAGCATGCGGCAGCACGGCTTTCCCCCTGTTTATATATCCTTCCATTATCCTCTGCTTGTATATGCAAAGCCTGTTCTTGTAACTTTCCTTGTGCAATTACCACAGCTCCACGGTTTGTTCTTAGACAGCATATACAAATTTATCTTTTTCTTCATTAACTTCTCCGGCAATACTTTCCAAAAACAAACTTTTAAATTTTTAAAGAACGGCCAACTTTTGAAATGCAAAACGGTAATTATGAAAAGATGACTTTGGAAAACACAACTTATTCATTCAAGCGATATCTTAATCGGGACGGCAGCTCCGCTCAAAAACAGCTTATATCTCCTTTTCCTCGAGTTTGTCATATCTCCGCAGAAAACAATATTTACCCATGGTTTCTGAGCCTCGGTGCGATTGCTTATGGTGTTTAAAATTTGGTTAATATTCGACATCATTTATTCATCGTTTCTTGCCAATTTCATTTCTTCCTATTTTCTGGCTGCGGATTTTAATCTCCAGTTTGATTAGTTTAATTTGAATATTCTAGCATAATTTAGTAGAATAGTTATACAACCCCAAAGTCATGGCTTTACAACTATGGCAATTGTGAAACCAATGCAAATTTTAGCTACACAATTTTAACAGAATATACAAATAAAAGTAAATAACCTGCATATATATATGTATCCCACAAACATGAAAAATAAAGAGGAAAATATAAAGAGATAATAAAATAGTTTTGCCATGGTATATTATTTAAATTGCTAGCAACTAACTGTTGATATTTAATTATCGAAGATTCAAACCACAATTTTATTAAAAACGGCAACAGTTAATAAATATGATATTTTATTCAAGCATGTGGTTAAAGTAATTTTTATATTGATAGCTTGTTAAAATATTGAAAGCGCGAACCTTTATAATATTATATAAGACATATATTATTGTTTATATGGCATTATACAAGATGAAGGCGTGAAAAAAAAATGTTAAATTTTAAACATCTGATCAAAATGAATATAAATTTGTTTTATTATTTTATAATAGCAATATCAACTCATTTAATTGTTTTGACATTCTTATAAAACAGTGCAGGAAATTAATGATGGTAAAATTGACAGTGTAATTCATCTTTGTAGATTAAACATTGGATTTAGTAGATGAACTAAGCAACAAAATACATGGAAAGCATTATTACTGTTATTGTTAATATTATTATTGTTATTATTATTAATATAAGTTAAGAAACTAGATATAAAATTTATCAGTTAATACGTTGTATGACGACGTTTATACTAATACTAACTCCCAAATAAATCATCTACAAATCTTTACTTCTCTCAAAATGAACAATTTCTAAATATCAACTAGTAATGGATCAAATCACTGGAATATTTCCGAAAGTTTAGTACCACCTTTAAAATTCTTTGGAGAATTCAGACAGTTTTCAACCCAAATAAACTCGTGATAGTTTTCTGCCTCGTTTTTATTTTCCGTTAAGGACATTTTACGGCACATTTCAGCTGCAAATTGACATCTTAAATATACAGCAGTATCACAATAAGATCCTTCGTGCGAGGTTTCTATTCCGTCCTGATTTTAATCGCGATAAAGCGCAATTTTTCCCTTCAATCCGTTTTTGCGAATTAAATGAAGTGTTTTTATTTTAACCTAAATCAAACCCTGATAAGTTATCCCTGTATAACTGAGGAGTCTATGGAAATTTCATGGATGCCGTATTTGTTCTTCGATCTCCATCGAATGCCAAAACTCGAAAAGTCTCATCTTTTTGCGCGACATCAAAATGAGTCATTCGCTATGGACAAAACACTTTTTCTTAATAATTGTCAGAAACACGCGTTAATCAAAAATTTTAGCTGAATCATCGAAAAAAGACCTTTCAAACTATCTAAATTACTGCCTCGAAATTCGATTGGAAAACCGATTTGTGAAATCGAAAATGAAAATTGAAGATGGAAATCCCCGTGAAGGAAACAAAATCCTGAAACCGCAAACAAAAAGTACATTACTCACATGAAGGAGATCGTACCAAAAAAATTTTTAAATCTAAAATCCTTCATTCAAAAATCGAAAGAGCTGGCACAATGAATTTGCTGTTGGCAAAGAGATTGATAGACAAAAGAAAAATTAAGACGAAAGTCAAATAAAAAAAATTAGATTTGATACTGATATACATATATATATATACATACATATATATTCATTTTATGAATGAAAAATGCGTTTTAATCGAAAAAAGAGAAAAGGGTTGTTTTCGTCAGCAGATCTTCCCTGAACATTTTAAAGATGTATAAAAATTAAGAAAAGAGCACATTTCAAAATTTCTGCTTCCTTCCACTTAAAAAAAACCGCTGTAAATGTCTTAAAAAAATTTACGTTCGAATTAAGGAGATTATTATACAGATACTAATATTCGAAATATGGAGAGATTATACCCAGAAAAATTTATCAAATACATATTCCACTCTTTTCATACGGAGGAAGTTTATGTTTTGATTATACAATGTTTTGTATTGTGTGAATAATAGAAAATCCCTGAAAAAACATCCTTATTTAAATGATTACATGGAACTTTCAAGTAATCATTTATGAAAAAAAAAAAAGAAATTTTTTTTCCTTTTTCTGTAATTGCCCTAGACTTTTAAGTAGCTGCCAGGAAAAATCTACATGAAAGGCAAAGCTTCCATTTCTTTCCCGGAGGTTGTGAAAAGATGTGAAAAATTTTCTTTCTCTTTCCTTTTCCTAAGGACAAAAGTGGGATCCACCCATTTTGAAGCAACATCTTCCTTTGCGATACACTTACAATAACTGACCTCACGTTTTGAACGATAATATTAAATTATGCGATTGGGGTTTCGATAGTTCGGCAATGAACAAAAATGTCAGTGTGAGCACAAATGTGGGTATCTATGGGACGAGAACGGGATGAAAATTTCCTTTAACCGAAGTCTGGCATCCGCAAATTGGAAGTGCCGAATGGAAAATTTCTTATAATTGCACAGCATTCGGAACGGAAAAGGAGATAATTCGGAACATGAAAATGGACAAAGAATAAAAGGAAAAAATAGCTTATTCCGAAAAGGCACATCAAAGAGGTAAATAAAATCAAAGCAGCGGAAAATAGAAAGTAAAACGGCTTCTGAAATGGAGCAATAACTATGAAAATGTGTTCGTTTAATACGGCAAAAAGGCAATTGCAAAGCGAGGGTGACTTATTCGGAAAGTAACATTATTTAAAACCATTTACCAGATAAATCAGACATTTTGGTTTTCGGAACAGAAAATGCTCTTCCGGAATTCAAATCTGGCGAGAATTATGCGCTTCACACGAGCTCTGAGGAAAGAAGTTGGAGCAAAATGACGGTAATATACGATGCCGAACTTTTAAATGGATTTGAAAGCGTCGCAGAATGAATACAGAGTGAATTAAACAATGAATATGCGGGGTGAAGTGTGGATAAGGCGGTGAAGGCAGTTTATCTTTCGAGGGAATTCATCCAGGGATGCAGGACCTGCCCCATCCCGGAGTTTCAACTGCTTTCTTTAAACTAATTATTCTTGCCATTAACTACGGAGATAATTGATTACACAGCTTGGAAATTCTTGCTCTATTGCTGATGCACGCCCTGAAAAAATAAGCTGGAGAAGACTTAAAAAAGAGAAGGGGAAAAAAAAGAAAACGCAATTAAATAATATAAGGTTCAGATATAAATCGATATTGCCGCAGGTTAAAATAACCGTCTGGGAAAGTTCTCCTGGTGCAATAAACTATGGACCTCCGCAGAAAATTTAAAAGCGACATTTTTCGTATGCAGATAAATCGACATTGTCGAAAATCCGCCGCTTATATTTGAAAAAAAATTCAATCCCGGCACAGCTATTAAGAAATAAAGAAGTTGAAAATACAAAAATAGAGCTCAAGATTTTATAAATTGGAGCAGTTCTCACCATTTCCTCGCAATTACTGAACTTTTTTAGTTGAGAAATTCACAATCGCAATGTTTCTTGCAGTTTGTCGTAGATTTTGATATCAAGAGTTACTCATTTAAGTTTTATTAATTAAAGGAGATTCTCAACTTGCAGTTAAGAAAAAGAATCCTGGCTTGAGGATTTTTTTTTTTTTTCAGTCAAGCTAGAGATTAATTTGTATTTCCCGCAAGTAGATGCCACGGCAATATTTTCACGGGTCAATCAGGTACGACAGAATGATGCGACGTTGACTGGAAAAATTCTATAACGATTGTTGCGATAGCTTCCAGCAGCGGAATCGGGGAGATTTAAAATTAACTTAAATACTTTTGAGGGAAATTAAGAGCACGCACATGGGACGTAGCTGGTTGCTCAAACCTGAACCGGAGACAGCGCCGCAGGATTCGGCAAATTTACTGCCGGATAAAACCTATCGACAGAATCAAGGGTGCACACATCCGCAAAACCGACTTTTTCAAACTCTCATTAATCAAACCATTATTTAGACATTTTTACTGTTGATGGTTTTTTCGCCTTCCCTTTGTAATTATAAAACGGTTTTTGCTGTAAACGATAAAACCGAAATGACGCTCTTTTATGGGGCTTTGCCGTAATTCTTCCAAATGTAATGTTCCTCATGCGAATTTAAATTGGGACACGGTTTTATTGTTTACACTCAGTTCAAGTTACGCTGAAGATGTAAACATAAAAGTACTGGGAAAGCGAAAAAAAACAATTAGAATGATGATGCTAAGGCTCTAAAATCTTATTCTTTCACCTTTTTTGGGGATAATTTTTCGAAAGGAAAAATTCCGCGGTATTCAGGACTCCGCAAAAGCACTCTAACCGCCACTGTTTAAAGTTTACACTAAATCTCCGTAAAACCACCGTAAAGAATATAAAATTATCCAAAAAAAAAAGCTTAAAATCTGCACTGAGACAACGCTCCTTCAATATCAGCGCATTGATCAAAACGCAAAATTATTTCAGGGTAACTTTTTTCCCATCCCAGGGCACTAGAAATAAATAAAAAAAAAAAAAAACACTTTTCAATTGGTGTCTATCATGACACTATATCCCGTATAAATCCCAAAGCACACCATTCAAATATAGAATTAAATTCCGAATTGAAACATTTCTATTGAAAGTTTGCTGCCATTCTCGATTACAATACATACATATATATTTCATACATGGAAATGTGACAACTTATAACCTTTATTTATTTCGAATTTAAAATATTGCACCGCTAATCCGGATCAAATCAAAAATGGGAACCATTTTTCTCCTCTTACTTTTTGACAACGAAATGAAATCGCGCACAAAGATGAAAAACATCGGTGACACGATGAATAATGTTGACATAATGTGTGAAACGCGAAATTTCCACAATACGGAACAATGGAAAAATTCGGATTTGTAACTATTTCATTTAAATAAGGTTTTAAATTAAGAATGCACATACATAGTATATGGTAAAATCCCTTAAAAATTTTTTATTAGGCTTTTTATGGTCACAACAACCGGAATAAAATTACATATATTTCCCGCGCAAAATGAATTATTAACCTACCACTTAAAGTAATAGATTTCCATATTAAAACCCTGTCATTAAACATGTTGTTAAAACAAAAATAAGAAACGTCTGAAAATTTATTTGAGAAAATGCCCGTTATTAAACATCTTTGCTGGTCCTTATGTATCATTAATGTTAAATTTTGAATATTTATAATGAAGAAATACCTTGAATATTATGAAAATTATAATATTCAAAAATTTTGGCATTCACATAATTTTTAATTATGCCATAATATACATAAAATTTAATAAATGTGAAAACTTCCATTTTTTTTTTCATGGCTTTTAGTTATTCACGGCACGATGAAATTTCATAAAATTTCATCTGAATTTAAAACCCCGAAAAAAAAAAAAATTTCGCACGTATATAAATATATAAGAGCAGTAACATTAGATGTTAATGGTATCAACAGTTATAGTTGTTAATACGGCAACTAATTATTTAATTATCGAGTCATTTCGGGAACAACACTCTTTAGTTTCGACCAATCGACATCAATATTAGGAATTATCCGTCAGAATATGAAACAATTCTTTTTAATGTACGCTCATTTACCTTTTGTGCAAATGTAAATACCGATTTTCACAAAATTAAAATCACTAATTTGATCAGTGCCTTTAAATCTGCATCGCAAGATTCGAATTTGCCATCCTCGGCGCTCCATATTTTCCAAGCAAATCACATTCTTGCCCTTTCACATACCCGACAACTTAGATCAAATCACGGCTCCGATGTTTCTTCCCCCTGTTATTGCAGCTCTTTCCGCTTTAAGCATTCCTCTGTTTCCGCCCCAGTCGTAGCTGTAAAAGACGTCGGGACCTAAATCAGATCTAGATTCGACAGGGGAAAAAAAAAAAAAACACAGAATTCTTTTTCAGTGCAATTTCAAGCAAAATTTTCCCTTAGGAAAATTATTTATTTTCCTTAAGTTACAACCTAGAAGCTTCGTAACTTGTCTCCCGATCAAAAGGCTACCTTTTTAATTCAGTGATCAAGTCTGCAGTCATCGATTTAACAGTTGAACGATCGTAAGCCGAAAGAATTTAAGCATCATTTTTTCCTCCAATCTTTTTACAAAAGAATACACTTGTTTTTATGGGTTAAATTCATTGTAAAACGCTCTTTCCTTTCCCAATGGTCTGAACATCGCGAAAATATCGATAAAGCACAATGCGTAATGCAAGGGTATTTGGAAATCGTGTGTTTTTTTGTGGAAAAAAAAAAAAAAGTATCCAAATAACAAACCAATAAAATACACCGACACCAGCTCACACATAACAAATGTTCATCTAAATGCAGGCTCAGCCAAAAGAAACAACATGCATTAGATATCCCCATTCCGAGTCATTAAAGTTAAATTCAAATGTTCAGCTCGATTCCACCGTTTACGATTTATGGAACCTTAAAGCTTTCAAACCAAGGTAAGCAAATTCTCATAAAATGATAATTTTCAGAGGAAAGGAAAATGTATTTGGGAAAGCAATATAATTCTTAATTAATTTAAAGCGCGTTAAGCATCACTGTGTTCGGACGGTTTTTGCCTTCCAAAAGGAATTTCAAATTAAATTGTTCCCATCATTGGACATGTTGATGAAAATTTTATTTTTGAGTGCTATGTGGCTTACTCATTTTAATATTAACAGCTTTCGGCCTGCCTCCCGCATACTTCAAATATAAACAGATTGCAAATTATCGAAGAGATATTTAGTGTGTGATGGACACATCCAGCATCCGAGCAAGATTTTTTTTTTCATCAACGAGGATCGAAAAAGGCTTACTTTTGTAAAATTTGAACCTAATGCCTTGTTTTTTACATGAACACGTATGGAAAATACATTAATAAATGCAAATATAAATAAATGAGGAAGATGTTCTTGCAAATATTTTATTACAATATCGTAAGCGGTTAAAGTCAATATAATTCGTAAATAAATAATCAAAATATGATTCTTTCGATTCTTTGATTTCCGCAAAAGATACTCCTTATAATAAAAAACGGGATGGGAAAGATTCTATATACGCAATAATATATATCATACATAAGTATGGTCCATCATAAAACATATATATGGCCTATTAATATGTATAAATAATGAAAGTAAGGCTAATGCTGAAATCTTTCAAACTCATAATACTGTTTAAACAAATAAAACAAGAACATACAAAAGTTTTATTAATGCTAACTACAAATATAATTTTATAGTTTTATTAAACTATACAGTTATTTACATTTACAAAGCAACAATGTTTAGATCCATTTCAAGATTAACACCTAACAATGTACGTGGTATAATATTCACAACAGTTTTGCCAGACTATTTAACATATTGGTTTATGATAACTTCGATATACATCAAGAGTTGTGAACAAAATTAATAGTCATAATTCAATACGACAATTCATTTGACATTTGTTTTTCTAAAAGTGAATTTGACGAATTATTTAATTATTATAAATGTATTATAATATATTATATCACTTAATACATATATTGCAATATTTTTATACTGTGTTCAAAAATGATATTTTGGCGGCATAAAATTATAAAAACTGCTTTCTTTCTGGAATTAAAATATTTAAAACATTCGCTGTAATTAAAAAAAAAAAAAATCTTATAAATTAGACCGATTTTCAGTATCGTTCATCTTGAAGGAAATTAAAGTGACTTCATAAACATCATGATGCACACCAAAAAGTAAAACTGAAGACTGAAAATAAGCCAAAAAAGTTGACAACTTTGGATAAAAGAAAGTTTTACTTTCTTTCAAAAATAAAATACGATAAATATTAAAAAGAGAAAGAAATGTTCAAAAAGCTCACAAAAAAAACTTTCAACAAAATGCTAACAAGAGAAAAAGTATGAAAATTTGATAAAAATCGGGTTCAGATGAAAAAAGAGCTTCACTTTGCATTGCATACGTCAACAGTTATTCCATTGTAAAACGCAGGCGCAATCCCAAAATTCTGATGTATGATTACCTTAAAAATGTTTATATTTGTGTAAACTTCACAATATGTCCAATCTATTTAACTCATGGTATATTAAATTTCTGCAATGATTTTTTTCAATATATAAACAAAATATATTTTAAGTAACTTAATCCATAAATTCTACATACAACCAAAATTCTTCACTTAAGTAAAAAAATAAATATACAAAACTCATTCGCTCAAATTTAAATCTGGAATAACCTAATGACTGCAAGTTTTTAACAGTAAATTAACGGATGTAATATTTATAGAGATACCATTATCCAAATATGAACCATCAGTGAAATAACATACGAAGTTGACTTATGAACAATGAGTTGTTGAAGGTGTACGATATTAAACACGTTAATTTAGGCAAATGTGATTCTGAATAGAAACCAAATTCAAATACAAAAAAAGAAGATTAAAAAATCAACAAATTTTAAACGAGATCATATCCATGATTGAAAAGAATGACCTGTAGTCAACTGTTAAAAGAATTACATGTAGCATTTAATCAAAGCGATAACTATATTACATGTAATAAATTACATGCCAATTGTTATTCAAGCGGGGAGCAGCTCGTTAGGGATTTAAAATTTTTTGCTTTTTATGATAATTTGATACACGCGATCAGAATCTATTAAAGAAAATTAATCACATATCCGAAAGTTTTAAACTGAAATTTTTATTGAGTTTCTTGTAAGAATAAAGTAAAACAAATTTAAACAAATCAAAACAACGTATGTATTCAATCTGTGATTCTATATTTTATTCAGGTATGGAATATGATTGAAACAAAAAAAAAATTCTCTACACTGGTGCTAACCAAATTTCTCGCTTTAGCCTCAGTTTTTGATGCCAAGCTTTTTTCTTTTTTTGAATTTTCAGTGCAATAATAAAAACAATTGATCCGACATCTCAATCCTGTCCAAGCATTGTGATGCTACCGCACGTGAAAGTAAAAACTGAAATTAGCTAAATTAAAAATCAAAAAAAATTATGAATTTATCGACAAGATATTACATTAATAATTAATAACATAAAAAAATTAAGATACAAAACTATACGACGACATTTAATAACGGTAGATATCATCTAGGCCACGTTTGTCTAATAAAATTTAAAAAATAACTCCCTTTATTCAACAGTCACATTATTATATATATTTAAATATGTTATATAAATATGATTCTTTTTTTTTTAATTTCATTCCATATAAAGAGAAAAATAATTATACAAATTCACTGTCGGATAATTTCCTTCTATATTTTATCATCCACAAACAAATTATTCAATCCAAGGAAAATTATTTTATAATATTTATTTAGAGGAAAAAATAATGAAAAGATATCTAAGTGAAGAAATAGCAATTGTCTTAGCAAATCTTATTTCTAGAATTGTTAAATAATTATAATTTAAAATACATATATTTAACATCTACGTTTTGTCCATAGGACTTATATATATTCTATCCTATGTAAACAAAATAACCAGCAATACATCTGTTTAAAAGACAAAAAACTTTCCTAAATAATTTATTATTCATATTAACTGCTTCAGCCGTAATATTTAATGTATTTTTAGATGATTCAGCTTTTTATTCAAGTATTAATTATAAAATTAAAATAGAAATTTAATTATACATGTTTAAATAAATTTCAGTTTAAACTGCTGTAACATATCAAGTTTTATAATTTATAAGATCACTTAAAGCAATTTTTTTATATAATATGGTTTCAGTTGATTAAAGAGATACGTATAGAAATTAAAATAATAGATTTCAGCAAATTTATTTTATATAAATATAATAAAATGAAATCTATTTAATTTATAACTTACGACAATGGAGTTGAACATAAAATAAAATTAAAGACACCTACTGGAGTAGAGTGAAAAAAAGCTAGGAATTTTTGAATATATGAGACGAATAATTTTCATACCAGAACAATCGTTAGGCGCAATTAAACAATGAATAACGGATTCAAGAACTAAAAAAAAAAAGAAAAAAATGAATTTTTTCTTTAAATATATAATAGTGGAGCAGAAAAAAGAAGAGGAAAATAATTTCCAACTTTATTTTTGCTCATTAAAGAATGGGAAAATTCGTTTTTGAAATTAGGTAAAGGATGAGCCAAGTTGGGAAATCGCATTGGTGGAATGACTAATACAATGGAGACTCATTAATAAAACTCGACCCGTGAAAGTTCCATTAGGCAGACCCCTGAATTGAGCGTGATTTCAAATCTGAAATCCAGAGAATGAGACATTCGATTCGGAAAATGCTCTTTGGAAATTCTATGTCTTATAAAAGAGCAGTAAGTTGACCTGCACCGCGGATAAGAACGGCCACTTCCTCTGAAACGATTCCAAGTTCCGTTTATCACATTTTCCTTCTGGAATTGGCATTATATTGTGCGCTCGCACAGAATGCGGGGACGATAATTGCGTATTCTGTAAAGCGGACAGACACGGGATATTCATCCGCATTTATTTATTGGCTCCAATAATAATAAACGAAAGATGGATAAAATTATCGGTTTTTGCGTGGAGATCGGTGACCGATCCAAACTCGGACATCGATCAACAATTTTCGAATAAAGGCGCCTCGACGCATAACGGCAGAGGAATAATCCCACTGAAAATGACGAAAATACATGGTAAGACGTTTCTGGAAATTGCGCATCCGCGACTGGAGTGTGGAGAACGAAAGGTGACCGGGGCCAAAATCCGGCGGAAAACGGTCCTGAAAGAAAACGGTCTTCTGCACTCGAAGAATGTAATGAGAAAAGTCCCATTCTGAGAGATGCAAGTTCTTTTATATGGAAAACAGCATCTCAATTTATGAGACTCAATACAAGTGAAACAGCTTTCGATCAGATGGTGGAAATCCTCAGTAATGCATGCATTCAAAGTAAGCGTCGATTTTTTTTTTTTTTTTTTTTCCTTTTTAGTTTTCCGTTGGATATCCGATTAAATTTTTCCCCAGTGCACGCATCTTAAAGGTTCACGACGCATTTCCAGTTACGATTTCCCGCTTTCCCAAAATGCTTGGAAACGCACTTTTCCAGTAGCTGCTTACAATTTTTCTCAACAACATCCGAAACTGATCTTTGGTGTTTCGACCTATCGAATATCCTGCCGTTCGATACTTTGTCGCGTAAAAGCCCCTGAATATACGATCGTGATTAATGATGAGAAAAAAACGTCTCATGATCTCCCCAGCGCCTGTCACGGCCGCTGAACTTGCGGTTATTAATTGTTCAGAAAGGAAAACTTTGAAGCAAAAAAAAGGAAAAAGGAAAAAGGGAAAAGGGAAAAGTAAAGGGAAAAAGAAAAAAAAAAAAAAGGATCGATGCCCGTTTTTGTAACCATGATATTTGCTTGTGTTTTCAATTTCAAACGAAAATGGAATTAGAAAAAGGGAAATTAAGTAGATGCTGTAATCAATACAAATGATTGATGCGATCTCCACCGGGGGAATAAAATTTGAGCGAAACTAATAAACGGATAAAAAGGCGTAGGTTTTCTACAATTTAAACGGTTATAAGCAACAGCAGACGACAGTAAAAATTTTTTTTTTTCGAAATAGAAACAATAAAATGAAGAGAGATATTCAATGTTGTTGCGCATTGAAAAATTTTTCTCCTTTGCGCAAACACGAATAACGCCCTTAAACCGAAGATTTTCAACTCCTGGAGGCGAATCCTAAACGTGCATTTAGCAGTATGGTGAGGCATTAACTCAAAAAGCAAGGAAACCTCGCATAATAATAAAATTTCGTAACAATATTTGTTTGTTTATTTATTCCGACAATAAAATTTTACATAAATTTTTCTGAACTTATCAGCATTTAAAAAATGTGGCAGGGCTTTTTCTTTCGGCATAAAAGAGATTATAAAAAAAAAAAAAAAATTTTGGAAAAGTCTGAGAAATGAAAAGAGATATTCATGGATTTTGGCATTCATAATGAAAATACTTTTTATGCCAATTTAAATTCATTTCAAACTCTATTTACAAACGACTTGAAACGTAGAGCGGCGCTTTAAAAAAAATTTTTTTACGGGTCTGATCAAAGCAGAAATAAAAATTTTCTTCCCATCCTTTTGCACTGGAGAAAAAGAGTTCTTAAAAATCTTCCGACCGATTTGTCGTTACGTTCCGGTTAAGCGGAATCTGAGAGTAAAAATCGTGTTAAAATACAAAATGCAAAGAGATATTTTACACTTATACACGAACACACACACACACACCTCAAATCTCCTGTGCGATAAATATAAATGAATAACTTGTAACTTCCAACACTTTTTACTTTAGGAAAAGGGAATTTCCGTATTCCATGGGGTTCGCCGCTATACTTCGTAATGACACTATTATTGAGATTGGTCCAGTAACAGCGAATATTCTTCATATTTCTTGTTAATAACAAGGCTCGTGAAACGCTGTTTTACGGCATTTTAGCTCGACATTTTCGGAACTTTACATTAATAAAATAAATAATTATGTCTTCGTTTTATTATCTCGTCTCAAATGTAATTCACTCACCGAAATTGGAAAAATATGAATTTCAATTGATATTGGACACCCACCTGAAAATACAAAGAATTCAGCCAATGTAATTGCCATACTTTTTTAATGCATAAAAATATATGGATCATCCATGAGGATGTTTCATACAAAAAAATTTGATCGTATAAAAATACTGATTGATCATGAACATTTTCTGAAATCCTGTAACATTATATTCGGTAAACGTTATACCACAAATTATAAACGTCCGTTCATTTCCATTCCGACGGGCGTGAAAACAAATGTTATAGATTTATGTAATTTTATTCATATAAAATTATGGGAAAATCTTGTGAAATATATCATGTTCCTTTCTTAATTAGAATTCGATATAAATTTACATAAATTAAACGTAAAGAATATGTATTGCTTAAAGAGTTACATTTCTATATCCTTAGGCATGACATAAATGTTATAAATATAATTAAACTTATTGTTTGAATATAAAACAGGTGAAATAAAAATTGTCGAATAAAAATGTAAATTAATTATTTCAAATGCAAATACAAACCGTCATTAATATGGAATATGATTTTGAAATGCGAGTGTGTAAATACACGGTTCTCTAGCATAATGTTTTTTGTTTTTCCAAGTTAGACGTACTATATCAAAGGCATGCCTTTAATAAACATGGAAATTTGACATGAAAATTAAGCTGCTAATGGAAGATATCAGATTCAGATAACATGAAAAACGTGCAGATTACAAGGGAAAAAAAAATAGTAATGAAAACGTTTTATTATTTTTACTGAAAATATAACAATACCGCATACATTCCAGTTAACATTTTAACTGACTACGGATAGTGATAACGGAAGATACAATTTTATGTGCAATGAGCAAAATTATAACTACGAAATTAATATGAGTGTTCCGAGGAATAAACTAAAATTTATGCATACCCCGAGTGAAAAATAATGTCGTCTGGATAATATAAACCGTGTGTTGTTTGAAGATATCCCAAAATTATAACAAACACTTGTGCTATTTACCCAGCATTAGGATTAGCTGATTAATGAGCTTATATTTATTGTTTTAATTAACAACCCATTATAGAATTTGTACTTCTCGCGTCAATATAGATACGTCTTTTACCACAATTTTTGGAACTATGACCTACTTATGACGGATGTTTTCTTATTTTTCCGCCGAACAAGTTATTAAATAAATTCTTCAAGTAATAGTTTATTAAAAAAATTTTTATAATAAATTTTTGAGATCAAAAAAAAAAAAAAAAAAATACTTAAAATATTATCAAGCTCGATCGCTAAACCAAATAAAGCTTTTCCAAAAGGAAAAATTCTGTGCGCGGAAAATCAAATTCCCCTTTTCCCGCGGAATAAAAGAAGTTAATTTATCTGTGTTGTAAAATAACCGAAATAACGCGATTCAATCATTTAATGAGACGGAAAAAAACTCGCGAGAAACTTGGAAAGAAAATTTTATACGCAAACAAAGGATCTCGGCTTGGTTCGCAATCAGCATTGAATCTTTGAGGACGGTGACAAACTTTGCAATATAAGATTTTCCACAGAAATTGGGAACTTATTAGACGTTCGATACCCCGGGGAAAAGAAAATGCTAAAAACTTCGGCAGTGAGGAGCGCCGTGGAATTATCGAAGATAATTCCACGGCGAGGAATCGATCCTCATCGCGGCAAAGTTTCCCCCACATCGGGATTTAGAAATTTGCATATTTATGAAAGTAATCGAGAATGAACGACTGAAAAATTTCCAATTGTGATAAACTCATAATCTGCATTTCGGACTTCTGTCAGAATTTCGCCGGAAGACAAAAATGCATACCTGAAAAGTGCGACATTTAAACATTTCATGGCGAAACGTGAAAACAGTAAGACAGCAGATTTATTCCCGTACATTTTGTCGTACCGCGAAATACGACCGTGTAGAATTACAATTTGGAATTTTAAAAGCGCCGTAGAAATTCATGCGTGTCATATATATATATATATATGTGTAGTATACTAAAATCTCGGTCCGATTGCAATTACCGCGATGTAGATTTTCAGAAATACGGAGTGTTATTCCGAAAGTAATGTTTTCCGAGCAATTTATTTCTGTTGAAAACTGCGGGGCACAATAAAAGTGTGAGCACCGTCATTTTTTTCAAGCAATCTCTGCCACTCGCCGCAGGCATCTTCGCATGCGCTACGTATAAATTTGAACCGGCAGAAGCCCCCCCCCCCCCTTTTCTTAGGGGGCCAGAAGATTGGTTTGTCGCTCGTCACATCTGGAATGGACCACACACGGCCTCGCCTCGCCATGCTGTACCGATGTACGCGCAGCGTCCCCATGCAGACTTCCACGCAGTCACCGATGGTTGCTAGCAGGCGTTTGGAGAGTTCGAAAGCGAGAAGCTGTTACCTCGAGTGCATTTACACCAAAAACTCCGTCATTTTTGATGGGTTTCCTGCCCTGCTGCCGCCTCTCGCAAGACGACAGATTTACAAAATATCGGAAAAGGTTCGAGCCTTTTACATTGTAATTTTAATGCCGAAATCCGGTGCCCGGACGATTAAGGGTCAGAATAAAAAAAAAAAGAAAATGTGAAATATGACTTTCGGAATGACCACGCATGATTCCATAGTTTTAACGTTACGCGATTTTTATCGATAATGCATAATCAAATGCGGGTTTTCGCCACAGTGTGCGACATTGATTCGGGCCTGCGGGTGAGACAGAAATGTCACTTTTAGGATACGTGGCCGTTTTGAAGCGGAGCACTGTTGTAGGGAGAGGAGGGAAAAACTATAAAAAGTTAAGTAATCGCTCGATGAAGAAACTCAATGTATTTTTATGACTTCAAAAGCCCTTAATAAATTACTCGAACCAAACACCTCGGCTGAACAAAAAGGCTTTAAACCTTTCAAACGAATTCCGCTTTTGTTTTAATATAACATTCGATGGCACGAGAAAACATAATGACGACGATGTAACTGTAATTATAAAACGGTGCCGGAATTAGAATTCGGTTCGCATTCTTTTAGGGTCAAAAGCGAAAATGGCACGTGACAGAGCATGGAATGGAAAAAAAGAGCCCAAAGGAGGAGAGGTGAGCCCCAAGGAGCGAAATGGCGAAAATGCTAACAAGCAATTGGTTTGCTGCTGGAAATTATGTCCTTCAGAATGGAAAATTTCGAGAATGTTAAAAGTTTCGAAATTAGCCCGGGGGAGCAGCGGGAAGTCCGAAAAGTGAAAATTCAGTCAAAACAAAATGATGAATTTTGGAAACTCTTGGCATGGGTCAAAGGCTGTGAAATTGAATCTCGTACGACCCTTAAGTGTGATACACTGCCGTGGGCGTAAGGGAGGAAAGTTCTACGGCAAAATGAGGAAACTGCATCTTAATGGGGCACGCAAAGCCCGGGTAAACCCTTAAAAAATAACAGGAAAAGTGAGTTAATTACCTCTGAAAAAATGATTTCCTTTACCTGCTCAAAGATTACATCCGAATTCACACCGGGCAAACATTTTCTCTTTGGCCAGTCAAATTTTCGTATTCTCCTACCAAAACGGCAATCAAAACGTGTAATATGCAGCTAAAAGTAGCAAATCTCTCCTTTCATCACAAACGGGCATAATTTTGGACAAATCCTAATTTACGGAACTAGTTTATCTAATAAATAAATCAACCAAAAATTCACCCCGAACAAAAGCAATTGGCTTCTTTATTATTTAAAATACATTAATAGCGGTTTCAGTAAAAATTCAAATGCATTAAAATCAGCGGCTTTATATATTTCTTCCCAGAACCGAGGAATTTTTACTGTAACACTGTTACATACGCTGAAACACTGCGTGTATATCGATTGTGTCACTCCTGAATGCTGCTAATCTAAACCCTGGGTGATCACCGCAAAATAGGCTAATTATACAAATTTGATATAAATGAACTATATTTATTGATGCGGATATATATAAAGGAATAAAGCAGATAGATAATAACCAACGAGGAAATATTTATGGTCTCGGTTAACAAGGCGATTACGAACAAAATTAAATAAATTAAAAAAGAATCCATGAGAATATTAAAATTTATTAAACTTGAAGCTATTTTGAATATCTCTTTGACAGCAATGATTGTTGCGCAAGGTTGAAGGATGCTTAGCATATGGGTTAAGGATGCTCAAAATATTTTGATTTTACACAATATTAGCGCATTCCGCGGGACGTTTGGAGAGCCGCTTTAGACTGATTTATGGTGCAATTCGAACAAATTAATAAGTCTGACTTTTTTTTTTTTTTTTTGGAACATGGGAATTAAAATTACCGCATCTGAAAAACGAATTGGACAGCACGATGAGTTACGACAGTAACTTATGCATTCAACAGCATAAATCCTAAAGTTAGTTCCTAAGATTCGTGGGAGTTGCCGGATATCCGGTCTATTTGCCTGCATGATAATTCAGCGTCCGCGTTTGCGTCTACGATTTTCTCTTCCGCGTCGATTATACCTAGAGTGTCGTTGCTGTAGCGTGTAATCTGCCGCGTTCCGAATTTCGCTCAGCGCTACGCGATCGTAGAAGAAATGTTGCAGAGTGGGAAAAACGGAATGATAAAATCGGATGCGGCATATAACCCGCGGATAGTCAGTACTGATACCGAGCGAAACGACTCCGCAATCCATTCAGCTGTTGGCTGCTTCGCCTGTGACGGTCATGACTTGTATGGCCGTGCGATTATACCACACGGATGCAATAAAACTACACGTTTTTAGCGTGCGAAAGACCCCTGCATTGCATGCTCCGCGCACTTCGCCCGAGTCTTGCCAGTGTTCGACACCACGCATTGATACAAGTCTCTCCAAATACTAATTGTGCATTTGTATATTTTGAATTTTTGTTGGTCATGCAACTAAAATATTTGAGGTAGCCATCGTTCAGGTAGATGCTTGCGATCTCGCTGTCGTTAAATGTGATTTTCTTGTTTGTTTCATAAAATTTCAATTTTGCTTTAATCAACAATATTTTACTTTGCATGTTCGAGCTCAAATCCTCTCCCGAAACAGGCCGATTGCAGTGGGTGCATCAGTTACGATGTCTAAACCCTTTCCGGTTTCCTCCGGGCCGAAGGAAAAATCTTTCCTGCAGCCGATTTCGCCTGCATGATTTCTCAATTTAAAATATGCAAAGGCAGAAAGACCCGATCCAAGAATCGAATCCTAGCGAAAGAGATCCGCTTCGCCGAGTGCTGTCTAAGCACGGCAATCTCAACCGAAAACATCTTCCGTCGCTGACATATGACAATATGCTGCGGTTTCAATGAGAAAAGAATGACGCGGCGCAAATGCGATGCCCTTTTCATCTCGGGAATTTTTTGAATGTGTCCGATACAAAAAGGGCATCGCTTACTCGGTTCCGTCCTCTATCTTTTGCACAGGCAAACTGCTCCATCGATGGTCAGCTCAGCGGATCGATGTTGGAGACATCCAAGCCGAAGATTGGAACAGACGTTGCATGATTCGAGAACGTTAGTGAAAAAGATGTTTATTTTTTTTCATACGGTTTGTCGATAGTAGTAGGTAGAAGGAAAATAGGTCGACATGCAGCAGCGACGTGATTAGATTTTATAGATTCGGGTAGGAAGATAACTTAGTAGTTTTCCAAACTGCTGTTAACGTTGGAGGAAATACATTTGGAAAAGACAGGAAGGGAGGTAAAATGTCGTGGAGGATGAGAAGAGCTCGTTTTTCCAATTCCATAGAAATCCGTAGCTTTTTTATTTTGTGTAAGCTACGGCTTGGAATCCTATAGAGAACGGTGATCACTTCCTATTGGATGGATAAATGTTATAATCAAGATTGAATAGCAGATAAACTGATGGTTAAAATTTTCCGTTTCAGATTCGAAAGTAATGTAAAAAATGTTTAAATCTAATCACTGAGCTTTCTGGGGAAAAAATTAATTAGAAAAGAATGTATCACTACTGTTTATATAAGGTCCGCGATAAAATGCTATTAAAATTTTCCTTTATAAAGTAAGAAGATTCTACAAATCCCTTAAATTTAATACGAAAAATGTATAATATTTTTTCCTGATGCTTCAGCCTCATTAATCAGATCCCCGGTTTTCAAGTAAATTTCCCGGGGCTCCAGAATGGTTTTTAATGCGATTCGGTTTCCCAGATAAAGAGTTTAACGTTGACTTGATGCAATTTAATTTTTAAGGGTCATTCTAATAGTGGCCAGGGAAGAGTTGACAAAACGATCCAGAAAGAAAAAAATATTGGTTTACAAACGTTGTACAAGAAGTAACAAGAACCCAATTTCAGAATGGTTATCATCAAAGGTTTTAAGTCTGAACCGATCCCTCAGGGGGAAAAAAAAATAATCAGTCTGAACTGGGCATTTATTTTTGGACATCCAATGATCCGAATTTGACATTTAAATATTCGTATGACTGATCAAGTACCCAAGTGTACTATACATAAAACTATAATTTTACAAAGCAGAGATTTTTTTTTTTTTTCGTTTTTTAATTGAACCCGAGAAGGTATCATTGATATTTCAAGTATATCGCATGATAATCCAAACAAATTCAAAAAAAAAATTATTCCAGCACACATTTTCTCCTTGACTTTGATATTGATCATACTCATAAATGTTAGATTCTTATTGTTTAAGAAAAATTACCATAAAAGCAATAAAAACTGTTTGTTTTCCTTCTCAAACCCTTTTGTTTTTCCTTCTTCTCAGGATGCAGGTTCAGAGAAGCAGTTTCAAAATATTTATTCAAGATACTGACGTGTATAATGGATGATCCATCATGGTTTCCTCCGAAAGGCTCTTTTCCATCCTCCTTTTTCCCTGAGAAAGTTAAAGGGTATCAAAAAAGCAGAGGTAATTTATTCTCTTGATGATCCTCCTTGTCTACCGAAAGAAGAAAAGAAAATTGGTTTAAAATAGGAAATTGGGGCGAGATACGAAACCTGAAATATCGTTTATTCGTGATTAGAATAGAATCGGTTGAAAGCGAAAATATTTTTAAATATAATTTTTTTTTTTTTAAGCAATTTTAAAAAAATTCAAGTTACATATTAATTGCTATCTTTCTTTGTTCCACTAAATATAATTTACTTTTTTTTTTTCAAATTAAAGATTACGAAAATCGCTTTGGCGTAAAATAGGCACAAAAGATAAATCTTATTTTTAAATCCTCTCTGAATTAAAAATTACCATCCCTCAAACATAAATTTCTGAACGCTGTTTTGAATTCATCTCCAAGCTACTATGATTATAATTAACTTACCAACAACACAAGTAAGAGAAAATTTGAAAAATGGAAAAACTTTCTTTTTAAATACCAAGTTCAGTTTGATACAATTTTGAAAATTACATATTTATTTTGACGTAAAATTTAAGTGGCTGATTATACCGACTCCTGATCTTGTATTAAAACTTCAGTATCTGAAGAATATAATTTTATACATGCATAATGAAATCCAAATTAATATCATTATTATGTGATTACAATTGATTTTTTAAATATATGCAGCACCAACAAGAAAATCAGGTTTATAGATGCGAATAAAATAAAAAAAAAATGGATTAAATTTATTATATTTTTATAGAAATATATGTAATTCTAAATATATGCGTTCGAATACAATAAATATATTCATTTTAACAGTAAAAAACTTTAGGAATCGATTAGATTACTCGTTCGGAACAGTTGGCTCTGACAATCCATATGGATATGGAAAGTTAGCATATCATCATATGCCAACCGAAAATTTTAGCCAGTCCTCGTTCCCTCGTTAGAGATGTTTATAATGTAGATAGATGATTACTTTGGGATTTTGTCTTTGAGAACATAATTAGTTTTCCTCAGTGCTAACTTGTAGTTTCAATTTGTCGAACCACCTGTTTAGAAATTACTTCGAGGCCTTATTCCAAATTCACGTCATATTTTTATGGAAAAACGGTATTGGAGTAAAAAAATTCCATAATTCCGGATACGCAAGATAATTTACATGATGCAAAAATATAGAATATTCACTACGAAAAAATAAAATATTTAACATTCAGGTGAAACCCGCAGAATTTTTCAGAATTGCAAACACAATTGCAATCACGCAATTGAAAAAAAAGTAAATGAACAAATAATAAAAATGATTAGCTCAGAAAGTAAAGTTTTGAAATTATGAACTGGAACGGAGATTTTTAATCCGACCGACTGCTAAGTCTGAGCTATTTCTCGCTATTACATCGGAAAAAATAAAAGGAAATCCAAGGACTTGGAGCTGTTCCCCGCAGAATCCAAAGCACACTGCAATTTTTTTCCAAAAGGAAATTTCAGCGAGAATAATATCGGCTGATCTAGCGATCCGAAAAATGGTTTATTCTTCGTGGATCACGGTTAAACGGCAGCATTACCGGGGAACAAATAAAAATAAACCCGGCGATCGAGTCCTGCGATATCCAAACTCATTTTCCGCAAATCTCCGTGGGCCCCAACCGGTGTCTTCACATGCCTTTCCCGCATTTTTTCATAGCAAACATAATTCTCAAAAACCATAAACCCCTTTCCTCCATCCAATTTCGAACTGGATGGTGAAATTCCCCTGGATCCAGAATTCACTACATTTTTATAATTTCTCCGCATTCTTTCCGGGCATTTTTTTCTTTTTTTTTTTTAGCCTTCAGAAAAAATGTTTTCCAGCACGAAAAAAAAAATAATAATGAAAAGGAAAACAGGTCCGTATTAAATTCCGAAAAAAATATTTCGGGTACCTCCATTCGACGAAAGCTATCACATAAGAATGAAATGTTGGCCCGAAATTCCATTTTACACTTTCAAACTTGACTTTTCGTCGCGTAGCTTTTGCCGATCTGGCGACAAAGAATGGCAGAAAGTGCCCCGAGTAGGACTTCAGGTATATTTCAAGCACAGTATCTTAATGGTATTCGACTCGACGTTTATAAAGTTGCGATTTGAATAAGGTAACGGAACTAACGAAATTTCGCAGAGGGAAGATAGACCGTCCTATACCCGATAAAGTAAAATCCGAATTCCTCGGCACATAATAGCAGAATCTTCTTTCAACTCCATGTCCAAAATTAATTTCTTCCAGCATCTATTTCGATGAGAAGCGATTTATTTAATTAAAAGCCGAGACGATGTATAGCTTTTAAAGTCGGTTATTTGAACTTCAAATTCTCGGCTGTTGCGGCGTTTTCGTTCCCGTTTTTGGAAAATTTGAAGAAAAAGGTGCTTGGTGTAAAAATAAAAAAAAAAAAAAAAGCCGCCGTAGCGCGAAGATAACCTGCATCGGCAGGTACATCTCATGTTTTTCGTAATTTACAAGTTCGCATGAATCTCGTGGGCTTCGCATCCCGATACGTATTTACCAGTGTTTCGGGTCAATGTCGATCATGGAATTTTTCGGCTGTGAAGATAAAAGAAGAAAAACTCAGTCTCAATGCAAAGGAAGTTCTCCATTTTCGAGCGAATAACTTCCGCACCAAAAGTTTGGTAACTTATACGAACGTAATCACTTCAGCAAGCACTGTCTTCCGCTTATATTTTGCATAGAAAAAACAAATAATGCCACAATTTTGTACACAACAATTAATACACAACTCAAGGGATAACGGCAAAATTACGTTACAATCAATTCAGTTTAATTGACTAAGACAAATGGTTGTAACATTGACCTAAACCTCTTTCGTAAATATGAATCCTAACCTTTTTGAATTGGATGAGATTTTTTTTTTTTTTTTAATACTTCTGATACCATATATTCAGAATTAAATCTAACACATGGATAATTAGATGCAAGTTTACAGTAAAGCTTTTCTTATTAATACTGAATTTCATTTGATACAGATTAACCAGTGCCTATAAATATAAATTCATTTAAAACGGATCAGCGCATATGCACTTTTACCCGTACGTGTGCACAACGTATACTTGGCAAAAAATTATGAATGCAATATGAAACGTTCACACTGGAAGAAAATAAGAAATGACTGAGCTACAGTTATCTTTTTTGCGTTAGATTTCGAAAAAAAAAGAAACAAGATAGATGCAGTAAATAGTTATATAACATATAAATATATCTTCTATTTCTGCCTCTCCGTAGTCAGAAAACGAAATTGCGCGACATTTCCCCATCTCGTATTTATGGTGCTTATTTGCTTTCATTCTAAAGATTCAACCAATTTGTTAGTTACAAGGAAAATTTACGAAAAAACGCGGGACTAAAAATCAAGCTAAAAAATTTAACAGAATGCGAAGATCTTGTATTTTACCTGGATCTAAAACATGAAAGTTTGTGGAGCGAATAAAAATTATGATAATGGCTCTTTAGAAGGATAATTTAATTGTAATCTTCTTGTTTTTTAAAATAAATAAAAAAAGCACAGAAGTTAAAAAATGAGAAGAAAAGAAAATTGTTCATACCGAGGAGAAATTTTCAGTTGAAATTTGCACGCAAAGTTCAGTGGCAAAAAAAAAGTCGGATTTTCCAATAAAATGGAGTGCTAGATCCAACTTTTCCGGAAAACGCCTGACACTGACAAGGTATACAGCTCTAGTCAGGAAGATTTTCATGGGTGAGCCGCGCCGAACGCGTTAGGCCTATAAACAGTTTCGTCTTCTGGCCCGAAAAGAAAGAGAAACACGAATGAGACTGATTCTCAAGTGAATCGCTTTAGCATGACAGATAAATAGCACTCGATATTAGATAATATCGATGTGAAAGGGAAATAACTCTAAACTACAAAGAAATGCTCGCAAATCACTTTAATAACTATTTGTTTAGCGAAAAGTTACCCATACGTCGCGAGCTTATGCCATGGAATCAAATATGCTAATCAGTAACTTATATTTAAACGTCAAGTAACATATTTAAACATTAGCTCTCTATTCAATTCTTCAATAATATGACACTTTTATTCTTATTCGTGGTATCCAGCGATAATCTCATAAAACGGCTACATTCAAAATCATCAAAATTTCAGTGATCAAGAGGTAAATCTGCATTTATGCTCTAATTGTTAAATTTCAGATGTTGCCGACAGATAAATCTCTCCTTGCCGTAATTAGCACATAATAACGAAATATACAGTTTGATCAAAAGGACTGAAAGGAATTACAAAAACAGTAATTTTATTCTATACATATGTTCGGAAGTCCTATTTAAATTACATCAGTATAACTTTTCATACTAGCATACTACGCGAAGGGTTAAACTATAAAAACAAAAATTTGTACCTGCGTTACACTTACTATAATAAAGCTTTCACACTTTTGCTTAATATTGTCTTCTGCAAAAAGCAATAGGCAAGTTTGCAGAAGATTTCTTTCAGCTTAAGATGTTTTCTGAACGCTTTAAGAACTTATACTATATACATAAAAGAATGCATCGAAGGAAAATTTTATAAGTTATTTCTTGAATTCAAAAAATTTAGTACTGCTTAATAATATCCACTGACATCTATAATGAGATCGTTGCCGACAAAAATTTATTTGAAAAATTACAAATTTAAAAAATTCGCAGTATATATATGAAAACATTTCCCTTATATTTAAATTTATTTATTTTTTAAATATATTAATAAAAGGAAATTAAAATTTAAAACCTTGGAAACTTTTATTGTGTTAGATAACAATGTCTCAGAAGAAAATATTCATATGTTTCTTTAATTTACTCAATAGGGTATACGTTTCCGAACATTTCAGCCATTATCAAAAAAACTTATTTTTTGCCTCAGGCGAAAATCAGAAAAATTAAAAAAAAAACATTTTTACGAATTTATTTAAAAAGAAACATTATTTGAACTTAGCAAAAAAAAAAAAGAAACACTAATGTAAAGACTTAAAAGAACTTTGCATTAAAGGATTCTTATTAATTCTTATTAACCTTTTAGATTTGGTGCAAAGCATAGCAAACATTTTATTAATAAAAGCCTCTCTTGAATTTTTCCTAATTCAGATCCAGAATAAGAGTGCGCAAAATGGATTAATATTTTAAAAGTTAGCCGACGGGATAAAGCGTCATTGTCGGCTTAAATTTTCCCTCCCCGATGTTTACTTTAACGGAAAGACGAAGGATAACGCAAAGGAAAGTCTTAGCCAAAGGAAAATGGCACGAAAAGGCGAATCTTTCGATCGGTGCGTGTGAGAACTTTTTCTCCGCAGCTTTTTACGTTTTAACCAATTCCCCCACACACACGCACACGCACACGCACACGCACACGCACACACACATACACACACACGGTGAATGAGTTTAACAGTCTCATCGTACCGGAGAAGATTCCAAAATAATAGGAAAAAACTGGGAAAATCAATTTTTCCATTAATCATCTCGATCCCTAAAATTTTATTTACGCCCCCAGAATCTTATTGTTTTGTAAGTGGCCTGCTAATGCGATTTCTCATGTAATATTAAAATTTTTGGGTCAATCGTAACACTTTGTGCACGCTACTATTGTCTTTAAAAAGGTTCACAGAGATTCGGGAAACGTTACGGAAAGATAAACTAAACAAATGAAATTTGAAAACACAAGTTAGGTGATTAATATCAATTTATTCTAATTTCGGTTATTATTACAGCAAGTTTATAATTAAAATTATCAAATTAATTTATTTTCTCATTTTTTTTTTATTATTTCTAGCAAACAAAAAATTAAATGCATCCAATTTATGAAAAAATTTTTATCATTTATAAGAATGCAATTTTTTTTAATTTTTATATTTTTTTATATTTATAATTTTTACTATATATAAATAAACACGTAATAATAATAAATAGAACATGTATAAATATTTATTTAAAAAATTTACAACAGTAAATAACTGACGTGAACAGAATGTTATAATAAGTGATAATTCTTTATAGTACAAATATTTTATATATATTACCACATGAACAATACCATAACTTAAAAATTATTTCATAAAATTGGGAAAGTTGTTTAACTTAAAGAAAAATGAATCGAAATATGTTATTTAAACGCTTGACTCTTAATTTCCCATTACTTAGAGGATGGAAATTTTTTTTTATTTATTTGATACGTCATAAAATAAACAAATTTGTCGTGTTAATGCACAAATTACGTGAAATATTGTTCGGACTATTAATATTCAAACGAATGAATAAATGTTTCTGATCCGGCAGCACTTTTGGCACAAGAAAACCTGTCACACCGGCTTAAGGATTGCGTCACAAGAAAAAGTGCCAATTTTCGAATCTTTTCTTCTCTTTTAATGGATCGGGCGAGCAGATAAAAAAAAAATTTCACGAGGTAGAAACAACTCGGGTAAATAACTGCTTACACTTCCTCACAGTTTGTCCGAGAAGGCGCATGAGGTGAGAAACGAAGGCAAGAGCTAAATTGAACATCCGTACCCTTAATCCTTGCTGTTCTGCGGAAACAATGAGTATGGTACATGTCGGATACAGACCGAGACTTGTCAATGTCCGAAACTCTTCATCGACAGTGAAGACCTTTCTCGGGAACAGGGTTACCATGCGAAATGGATATTGCACTCTCAGATACTCCCTCGCGTATTTTCTGACTTCGCTCAAAGTTGACGTTTCGGGAAATTCTGCCACGATCGATTCGCCAGTGGGAAGCTTTAGAAGTATGTGCACCGAATACTTCGACGGCTTCTTCGCCTCTCTTTTGTGCTTTTTTAAAGCTTCCTCGATCCTAGCGAAAAGTTCGCTCTGTCCAAGTGCGGAGGACGCAACGTCTATGGGCAAACCTCCCTCTCCTATAACGAACAACGACGGAACCGGGACGATCCGATAAACGCTGCTGAACTTTTCGAAATTTGATGAATTGTGCGGAAAGCGCAGTGCAACGTACTCGTCGCTCGGTATTTGATTTTCCTCGTCGAGAAAGGACCTGTAACTGCGGGAGACCTCGTCGTCTCCCTCTACGAAGACGATTAAAGCTTTTCCGCGTTTTTTCTTCTCTGAAATAATTTCGTGTATGTCTCCCTCGGAAAATTTCATTGTTTCTGAATAAAAATATCGGCACCGAACCCGAAAAAGGGGAAAGAAAACGAGAAAATAAATTTATAACGGAGAAGCTCGCATATGTGACATTTCACGGTGAACTTTATGAAACCGGAGGAAGAAAAATGTTAACAGTTCCATCACATTGCTGTAAACTTCCACTTCTATTGATCCAACACGGTAAATAAAAATATTTAAAAAAAAAAAATTTTCCTTTTTGAAGTGGGCTCCGAAAATGGCACACAACTGTTTATTTTCTAAATGAAATGTTTTTTGATTTTCGAAGAGCGGGAGAATTAAATTCGAAAATAAAGCGGGCCAATTTTTATAATTTTTAAATTATTTTAATTTATCTTTCCGTTTCCGCGGAATATCGAATACGTGTGTGCACCTCATCTTCCTCTAAAAATCTTGGAGCATATTTGCTGGCGTCTGCCGAACCACGAAAACCGCCAACCACCCGTAAAGTTTTAGCTTTTATATCTGGAAAAAAACACCGAAAAACCCCTTAATTTTCAACGTATATTACGTTTTCCAAACTCTCAAGTTACGGTTTCGTTTTCATTTTACTGATTTTCTCGCTTATTCGTGTCAACTTATTAACACCTAAAGACATTCAATGAATCACGATTGAATACGTCATAGCACCGATTTAATTTTTAACAGAAAAGTTATTAAAAAATAAGCAAATTAAGTCGCACTTAATTTTCAGTCAATTAAAGCAGCAATGCTTCTGAAAATTAAACATTTTCAAGATCGGTGTTCGCTAAATAACATTCAAGAAGCGTGAACACGTGAAAGTCCATAATACATTTAACATCGATGCAATTCATGATGTGGCTTTTTTGGTTTTTTTTTTTTTTCTTCTTTTATAAAGAGATGGAAATAATTTGGAAAAAAAATTCGGAAGAGAAGAAAAAAGTCAAAGGGCCCCTCTGGAATTTAAAATTATCGAATTATTTTATCAAAATAATAAGATTACAATAAAACTGACTGAATATGACAGATTTTTATAAAAAAAAAAAAAAAAAAAAAAAATGAGAGATCGAAAAGGGAGAGATTACTCAGGGGTGTCACGTTGCTCGTACATTATGAAAGATCATTCGTTGCTTCCAAAATATAATATGAAACGTGTTCGCGATAATATTTCGGGAGGAAAAAAATTTTGGATGCAAGATCTGCCATTTGCATTTCCTTTGTTCCCATCCCCATTAATCGGCGAAAACCTTCACTCATAGTTGTCAAAGGGTGTCAAAGCCAATGGCTCCAATTTATTTCACCACGTTATGCTCTAAAAATATGGACATTTCCACAGTTGCCGCTCCATTTGGAATTGTTACCGGAAGCATCGAAAAACAAAAAAAAAAAAAAATTAATTCCGGCACGACGTATTAATATAAAAATTTTGAACTGCATCACAGCCGGCAGCACCGTCCATCGAATACCCGGCAAAGATTTACAATGCAAGGTATTACCGAACACTGCTGAATAACACGAAACGTTTTCGCAAGAAGTTAAATTGCCCTAACGTAAAAATGGCGCCCGAGAGAGAACAACGTTCACTCCTTTGTAAGTTTAACAGTGCAACGATCACCATGTGGACAAAGTTCGATACAGTTTTTCTACCCTAAATGCTGACCAAGGAATCGGGTTAAAAAATGTATCTGAAATTTCATAGCCAAAAGCTATTGCTGATTCGATATGTTTTTACCGAAGTCTACAACCGCAGTAATTACACAACATTTTTCCGAATTTTGCAACAGATCGGTGTACGACAGAACCAGTTTCTAATCCAATTCGAAATTCCGGTTTAGTTGTAATTTGGAAGGTTCACCGTCCGAAGTTGTGAAATCGGCGGCGGCAGGCACAACGAAAACGAAATGAAATGCGTAGTTACGGGTTAAAAAAAAAAAAAAAAGTCGTGAACATGTACATTGGATGCAAATTAGTGCCTGCGTACCTTATTCCAAAGCAAAAAAAAAAAAAAAAATTCCTGTACGCAGGTTGGCAGAATCACATGCAAAACTGACGATTCTCTTTCCTCGGAATGCGTTTCTCGCTCCGTGCCTAAAAGGTTCGGCGATTATATCCGTTCGGCGTTTAAACTCGACAGAGCCGTACGACGCGGCGTTAGCCCGAGGCACGCAAAATTTTGCGTTCGGGACGCATTCGTTCGATTTTAGGGACGGCGCCCGAAAATTTTGCTTCTTACAAAAGCCCCACATTAACGTGAATCTGATCGAAAATTTTCTTCCTCGCTTATAAAGCGCCGCGGATACAGCGTTCAAATCGGATGCCGCACATCGTTTTGTCATTCTTTTAAATCCACCGTCGGTCAAAAAAATCGTTCGTCTTCACGTCGCCAATTATCATTTCACGCTTTCGCACACCGCAAAAGCTTCGGTGCGAATGAAAATTTCTATAATCATATTGTTATCATCCATTTTTGACAATTTAACATTTGTTCAGCTTGATGCCATTTTTCCACCCGAAATCTTACTCTCTTTTTTTTTTTTTCCCCGCGTGCCACAACGTAACATTCGAAATGGCTTTTCCTTTCTTTTGTGCATGCGACGTCCGACAGGACATCTTCCGGATAAATCCGCGGTCACCTTTCCCTCGCAAATCGCTTTTCAATCCGGTATAACTTCGTCATCCCGCGGTATCCCGCGGGATTCGGGCTTCCTTTTTCGCTGCCTCCGCAGAGTTCCCTTCGCTTCCTTCGCAATGTGCGGTGCAATTACCGCTTAATAATGGATAATTGCAGCGCCGAGCCAGGCGCCCGCCAACGCGAGGCCCGTCTCTCGCCTCCGGTTCTCATGGAAAATTCCAGTTCTCTTTTATTTTCTCAAAAATACCTTTACGTTAATGACAGACGAGCCGAGGGCGCGCTCCATGCAAATACCTGCGGGTTTTTTTCCGACGCGTCGAAATTGTCGAAAATTCGAAATTTGCACGGGGGGGGTGGGAAAGGGCTAAAAAGCCCGCGATTCATTTGAGATTTTATGCACAAACTGCAAAGCGGAGGCGAGTTTTTCCCGCATTTTATTTTTCAATTAGAAGACAAACAACTGCATTGAATTTTCTTCGTCCATTCATCCATCCATCCTTGTTTCATTCCGAAATCGCGCTTTAAAATTTTGTCGCACTTAAAAACACTTATATTGATTCCGAATTTTTGCGATGTTTTTTTGAAATTTGTTTTTTTTTTTTTTTTTTTTTAACTTTGAAAATTAAAAAAATATTTGCCCCGTTAGTGGAACACCGAATAACGTTCCCGTAAACATCTTTATTATCGATATATGAAATATTATTTACAGAAAATGAGTTCTGACACTTGCGGAAAACAAATTCGAATTATTATACAAGTGAACAGATCACGAATAATCTGTTTTAAAGCTACAATTTTGATCTTCGTTCACAGTAGACAAAGGAAAATGATCTAAAGTAAAAGGACTAACGTCCGAATTCTTCCGTGTTCAAATTAAAAAAAAAAAGAGTTTTCTTCGACGCGGCGCTGTAGATATTAAAATTCATATTTGCAGCATGCTTGGTGCGAAGGAAAAATCGTTGAGAATTAAAATACATAAGGAACTGACTTTCCTTTGAACTGTCCCTGTGCAATGGAAAAATGCTGAGCTCCAAAATTTTGTTTTTTTTTTTTTTTACATTTCGTGAATAAATGAATATTTTAATAAATAAAAAGCAGCTGCCTAAATACCCGCTTCGATTTCCATGTTTAAATACGTTATTATAAATAATGATTAAATTGTTTAAAAATTTTTGCTTTTAGGCGCAATCCATAATTATACTGGTTTTGTTCCAATTTATAATTGTTCACATTGATTGGATTTCCTAAATATCAGAACAGTTATTGCTGTCGGAATATTTTCTTTTTAATCATAACCCTTAAGCTAACTTTTCGTTTTTTGTTTTAAAATGAATAAAAACGGATAAATTCACAGAAACGTTACTTTTTTTTTAATGGTTTCAGTTATAATAATAAAATCTTACTTTTAACGTTTTATAAAGTTTAATTATGTTTTTTTTACGAACTTTAAAGAAAAAAAAAATCAAGAGCTAAATTATTTGAGTGTGATTTTTAAATATGCTTTTGACATTTATATAAATATATATATATATATTTTTTTTTTTTGTTACTGAATTCAAAAATCGCAATACAATCGTAAATTGTGAAGAAAATTTTTTTATAAAAAAAATTTATTTCCAACTGAAAATTCCTACTGCCAAGTCTCATGTTGACTCGGATACATGTCACTTTAGTTTTTCAATTGCATTTAGGTCGGGACTCGAAAAATTTTTCTTTTTAAGAGAAAAACCCCACCGGTTAGATCAATGCATGATTTCGCGCTTTCTATACAACGCGATTAATTTCACACACATTTAAAAAGAAATCCTACTTAACGCTTTCCCATTTGAAACATAAGCTGCATTTTACGTTTTACATTTTGCGAGATGTAAAATTTTTTCATTTTTGCAGATCAACATCCCAAATCGATCACGGAAATTCAAGGAAAATCGAAAAAAAAAAAATTTAAAAGAAAATAGTGAAAATGCTACGAAAAAAAAACTAAATAAGCTTCCGAAATATTAAATCGGAATGTACGTAAAGACAATTTTTGTCAGATTCAAATTTTTCGGCTTTAGAGAAATAAAAAATAAATCCTTGTGGAGTTTTTTGTTTTGACATATCTGTTTGAAATTTGAAAACCGCGGGGCAAAAAAGGTACGAGGATTTCTTCGTCGCACCGGGGTCCCTCGTCTGTTCTCATCTTTAAATAACATTCGCCGGAACTTACCGAACGGCAAGTGTTCTGCAGGAATGAAAACGCTTAAAAATATTTTTAATGTTTTTACTTATTCAAAGAAGACTGCGGCCTTAGATTAGGTTACCCTACCGGACCGAGACCCTGTATTCCATTATTTAAGGCATTTATGTGTTGCTTTTAACGCAAGGCGTCCTGTCCCTCAATCCAAAAATTATTCGCTGCGGATTTTCCGAAAAAATTATTATCTGTGAAACCATTTGCATGTTTTCTGCATGAAATCGAAGTAACTCATCGTTCGATATAATTATTTTTTTTTTTTTTTTTTTGTGATTCATTTCATGATTTGAGCCAGTGTCAAAAAGATCCGTAAACATAATTGTCATTTTCGTAGTCGTTAAAATTAAATAGTATTCCGATGCCAAACAGCATTTTGAATGATTTAAATTAATGGCAGATTTCATTTTTATAAAGAAGATAAATTTCTGAAATATCAATATCAAATATTCCATCTCTGAAATATCGATTTGGCCTGACCCTAACAGCCAGTGCATGCCCTACCCTGCAGTGCGAAGCATAAAAGTTTCACATCTGAGTTTTGAAAGAGTCATCCATTTCACTAGTAATTCCTGCGGGAAAATTTATTATCATGCCTTCAGTCAACTGAATGAAAGTGTAAAGGTTTCTCGAAAACGATTTGAAGCAATGCACTCTCTGTGTTGCATTCTGTGACGATCTTAATAACTTGCCCTAAGGCTACTTGAAAAGGTTTTGATTTTTCGACGTTAAGAGGAATGGCGATGGGAAAAGGAAGTAAAAGTTTAAGCACTACCGAAGTATGAGTCAAATTTATGCTTTTTTTTCAGGTTCATGATACAAACAAAATTCATCTGGATTTCTGATGTTTTTTCCAGTTAGCCTCCTTCCTCTTCCCAAAACCTGACTCTGCAGCAGATCTCTTTCCAGATCGACTTTTTGCCTCTCGGATTCGATCTTTCCCCTTTCAGATATTATTTTTCGCGTTTCGACCAGCATCATGTTCCGGGATGCTGTAAACATCTGTCTTTCGGCGGACAGTTTCTCGCGCTCCTCCCCGAGCATGCTGGACAAGCGCCTCAAAACGTCCAAATTCATTCGTGCCGTTTCCCGTCTCATCTGGGACTCGGACATTTCATCCAAGTTCGGGAACTGCTGCTTGCAGCAGGAAACCGGAGAAGGCCTAATCATGACGGAAGTCGGAGTTGTAGAGGATGCAGGAACAGGACTGGGAGTGCGGGTCACAACGGTAATGCCGGTGGTTACGGCGGTAGAAACTGCTGGTTTCAATCTTACAATTTTTTTCTTCTGGGTTACTGCTGTTGTCGGAACCGATGTGGATGCCTTTTTTCCTTCTATCATCAATGGATTTTCCATTGTACCACTTCCATCGGTGTCTTGCGTTTGCGTTTCGCTTCTCTTTCTTCTTATGAAAGAGCACATCCTTTTCTGTAATGCATCCAAGTGCTTGTTTTCTCCAAAACAGGAAAAGTTTCTTTTCCGGTCTTTAAATCTATTTTTTGTATTGCTTTCCATTGCTTTGAATAGGTAATCGCCCGTGTTTATGAAGTTTAGAGGTAGATTTTTGATGAGTCCCACCATTCGCAGAGCGCTCGGGGTTTCCAAGACGCCGCCCATAAAGTGTCTTTCAGGTGCAGGAACCAGTTCCAACCACTTTTTGTCATCTTCGTTATCCTGAGCTCTATAATTCCAGTAATGCGTCAACAATGAATTTACATTATTTTTCTCATTTACTTCTCCATCCCGGTTTCTCGGAGTCGTCACCAAGTCCTCTTCTGCATTTCCATTTCCATTTTGTGCACTCGAAATCCATCCTAAGGACAATCAAATAATCAGACATCATCAACCCAAATCTTTAACCTCCACCAATATTCCTCATTCTGCCTCCCTTTATTATGTACAATTAATTACATAAATTCCAGCTCCATAAAAATGCATGAAACAACTTCAAATTCATTACTGACGTTTCTTAAGCATTAGAAAATGTTACTGAGCATTATTTAGGAAATCGATTTCAATTTTTTTTTTTTATGAATAAATACATAAAAATGGGAGGTTGTGAACATCAATTAGAAAATAATTCACATTGACAGACTAACGCAGCGAACTAGGAATCTGATACTATATTGCTAGGAATAATAGGCATTATCCATAGACCCATAATATATTCAAGAGGAAATAACTTTAGATCATCTTGATACAATAACGAAATTTACGATCCTTTGAAACTTAAATAAATAATTAGAGCTTCATTGAGAAATATAAAGTTGTGTATATATATATATATATATGGATAAGGGAATTTCGAGTGAGAATAAGACGTTAATCAAAAGAACAATAACTCGATAAAAGTAAATGATAAATTTTTCCAATAAAAAGATAGAAAGCTTTTCTTTCTTCGAGCTTTTTCAACGAAAATCAAGTGCTACATCGGCAGATAAAAACGAGCAGGTTGTATTACCCATCTTAATAATCAGATACTTTATATCTTGATGTACAATAACTCATCGAAGAAAGAACTTTTATTATTAACTAAGGAAAAGTTCATAATGAAAATGGCAGCGAAGTTAAGAAAAAGAAATAAAAGTTAGTTTGTTTTTTTTTTTTTTCTCCTCTCATAACACTCTGATCTAAAAACTCCCAATGGAGCTTTAACTTAAACAGAAAAAGAAGGAATAGAGGAAGGAAAATTAAATTAAAATCATTTAACACTTAAGTCATCATTAAGCCGATTTTAAAGATCGATGTACATTTGTGATCCATCCTGAAGCCGGTGCTGAAAACTTTTCATTTTAACTGTATCCGAAAATCATTTTTTGTCATTTATTACCTTTTTAAGGCTTCTATAAAAACTTAATTCACTTAATATTTATAATAATTTACATTAAAGGGAAGAAACGAAAAACAAGGTTGCTTTTATACTTTGTGCGTTTACTAGTACCGAAAATTGAAGAAATTTGACACATTTTATTGCTTTAATCTTTTAAATTGTTTAAAAAGTAATAATTTATCTACTATTGCATATACCCAAATATACCAAACATATGAAACATATCATAAAGATTAACATATTGGAAAGATAAAGATATATGCAATGAATTACACTCGCAACCCATCATCAATCAATCATTTGTCGAATTTTCAGTTTACGATAGGAAAGAATAAATTATTATTCCTTTATATAAAAATTTTGAAACTTTCATATTCTTCATCAAAAATGAATGTCAATTATCAGTAATAAGAAACACAGAGGAGAAATTTTTAACGTAGGTAAAAGTGAACGCCCCCTTGACAGGATGCAATTAGGATTGTACTTATAATATGCCTCATTTAGAACATTTGCTTTTCATAATTAGATACTAAAAATTATGTAATACTAATAATGTAATTATTAATACTAATGTATTAATTTAATCATTAATAATAATAATTACATAATTAAATCAAATTGTGATAGACTTGTCTAAATCGATTGTAAATAAAAAACGTTATCGTTATAATCTTTTATCATTCCTAATTATAGTACATAATATTATGTATATATTAGATTCCTTCAAATATCCTTTTATAAAAACCAGTTACCAACCGTTTTTATTTTAAATATTATGAAAATAGGAAATATTTCACTAAACTATTACATAACGATTTATATTTTGATATTAGTTTAGTTATTTCTTAGTTACAGGTTCTAATGTACAGATTAATAATCTGTAGATAAAATTAACTCTTCATATTTAAAATATTTCTAGAGTAAATAAACTAAAATCCAAATGAAATTCATACCTGCTAATTTAAAAATATATAATATATGTTAATAACAAAAAAATATGTATTTTTACAACATTATCAAAATCACCAGTACAAATCAAACTTTTTAAAAAGTTTAAATTTCACACTAATGACATTTTATAAAATATCTCAGATATTATATATTTGAATTATTTTTAGAAAAATTATTTTATACATTTAATGTTGTTTTATAAAACCATAACTTCTATACGGGATCGAAAATGTACGCATGTGTAAGCCCTTATAAAAAGCATATGATCAAGAATTCCACGCCAGTATGTTTCTGATTAATTGTCATCCTTCGATTGCAATTCAGAGTTTTTTACATCAACAATTTATTTTTTGTTTTAAAATTTCAATTAAATATACGTTTTAAAATTACTGATGAATTTGTAATAAATATATCAAAAAAAAACTTACAAAACTTGACAAAGAAAATTTTTATACGATTCGTGAATAAATTGATGCTTTAAAATGAATTCTTTTTACAATATATTATTATTTAATTCGCAACTCTTGTACCTTCACAATTATTACATTTTTCTTTTAATAAAATATGTCTTTTAAATATTGGTATTGATACTATTAAAAAAACAAAGCTTTAATGATTGCTACACATTCAATATGAATTGCTAAGATTTGGAAGAAAATTGTGAAAGTGACGATTTTTTTTTATTTCATATACGTTTTCGATAGTTAGTACGCTGTGTAAGATCCCACGAAAAATCTTCAAACATAATGTAAAAAAAATCGAAATTTTCATTAACAAACAACGTTTGGCGAGACACTGCATGGATGAAAATAATACTGCGAACAGTCTCAATTATCTATCACTTTCAAAAACTTATTTTATAAATTAACTACTTTACTAATCTTAATCTCAAAAACAATAATTTACCACTGCCAATCCCTTCCAGACATGACTACCCTCATTCTTTTAATGCTGCCAACAACAGTTTCACCTGATTGCCAAACTTTAAATGAGTTCATTTTTCAAGCATGTTCGTCGGAAGGGGCGTCACATTCTTTCCCATTGAGGGAATTGATCTTGGAAATCATTATATTACATCTTTTGGCTCCACAAAATCGGTGACATTCACATCTTTGAAATTCCTTTTTATTCATGTTTGAGAGCATGAGATCGAAGATGAATCCCTTCGAAGTGAAAAAATATGACTCCTATATTTTCGTTTGACCGACCAACACACCGAAACACATTTTATTAACTGTAAAAGATGAGTATAATGCAACGAATCATTAATTCTTAACTATATGTTAATCAATAATCCCGAAGAATGCATATACGAAACGACAAAATTTCTAATATATAAATGAAAAATCCCGAACTTCCACTTTTTCCCGGCTGTTTTCGACTATCTATCGAAATCCTCGGCGAAGTATCCTTAACGTCTGTTAAGGGTTGACAACTGAGATGATGTCAGGCCTTTCGGTTAACGTAACGTTTCTTTAACTTCTGTACTCCGGCTCGTACAAATATCAGCCTATATATCAATATTGCAGAAATCTCATCAGGATCGTTGGAAAGAGGCACAGAATCTGTCAAAAATATTGCATATGTATGATTTTATCGCATAAGGCACTAAATCGACTTTTATCCTCGCATTTATGTGTCTTAGCCGTTTCAACACAAATTAAATTCTTCCAATCTGAAAATGCTTTCCGAAATTTCTTTGTCTTTTATGTTTTTCCTCTTTTTTTTTCCTCCTCGTCTTGTTCTTTACTCCCATCTCCTTGGAGTTATGAATCCAACACATTTATTCATTTGAAAATATTATTATTTTTATATTTTATTTTATTATTATTAAAATATCCTATATTTCAAGATACGAAAATACGATATTATTCAGTTACGCTCCATCGAACCAAATATCAGCTAAATAAAGTCCCATATTTTTTTTTTTCATATGTGTAAGGTCTAGATGGTATTTTTCCATTAGAAATATTGTATAATAATTACATAAAATTCTTAGTCATTATCTCTGGCTTCTTATTTAAACAATTTTGGAGAACTCAATTAAACTACTCTTTAAAACTAACGAAGATCAATGAAATTATTGCATACTGTATGTATATGTATATCTATTTACATTCACACAAATCCCAGGAATAAAAAATTCTAGCCAGAACAAGCAATTGGTATACAACAAAAGCTTTAAACTTTTTAACTATAATATTTGAAAAAAATATTTGACAACTGTGATTCAAGTCCCCATAGATTTAAGGAAAGGAACTAGTGAAACCTATTAACATTAAAAAAACCTTTTATTAAAAAAGGTTACTGCCAAGGGCAAATAGGAAAGGTTTGCTTTTATACCTTCCTAACGAAAAATGTTTATATAGTTTTTTTAAAATTAATTTTTATGTTTAGTTTATCTCCTCTAAAAAGGCAGAGAAATAAATTTATTTAAATTTGTTCACAATAATAAAAAATTTATAATTCCCAAATCAAATGTATCTCAAAATATTAAGGACTAAAATTCAATAATAATAAAAACGATAATGATGATAATAATAAAATTTTATGAAGTTTATGTCTACATATGATTGTACTGGTATAAATATTATACATGATATCCATAGGATTAGTATGATTTTTGTTCCCGGTAAGTTTTAGATTTTTAAATTATTTTAAACTAGGGTTTAATACATATGGTTTGGGTTTTCATACATATGTCCAGATAAAAAGATAAAACTTATTTCTTCTTTTGATTAAAAACTGCTCGGAAATTTAATTTGAAGGAAAACATGATACATTTACTTCAAACCAAGAATAAGATCGCAGATTAAATATTGCAGCTTTAGATCAAAATTATAATGGATATATAATATACTGAAACGTTGAAACTATTAATATTTGATCCATATGGCGACACGTTATCTACATCATATAATTCTGACCTTGTTGATGTTCCCACAATAGCAAATTCTGAGGAATATTATTGCCCATGTTGTTTCAATCAAGAAATCCAACATTTGAAATAATCTACGTTATTCTGTCAGCCAGATGTAAATTGTTATAGTAAATCGAAAATAATAATTTAATTTTCAACAAAGTTAATAAACCTTTCAAATAAAATTTTCTCTATTTGCAATACGGAGATAGTGAAGAATTCGAAAAGAGAACTTTAAGTGAAAATTCCAATTTTACATTAAAAATGAATTTGTAAGAAAATCATGGATTTAAAACCACGTACACTATAAAAAACATACCCACTATAAAAAATGAAACGCGCTGATTCTTATTGCATTCAAAGTTACTGGAGAAACAAGTTCTAGATTAAGATTTATTTTAACTTCAGTTGAATTCATCCAATTGAACCGCTGATATTTGAATTTTAACGTTCAATAAAGAAATAAAAGTTTCTGGAATGCGATAGCATTCAAGATGTCTCATGTTCTGTTCTGCGACAATGTTAAAGTTGTCGCGAAAAGTTGAAGAAGTTTTCATACTTTAAGAGAAATCTTTGATGATTCATGCAACTTACAGCGCACTTCGGTGGTAAAATTATGACTGAATATAATTGATCGCAAAATCTAATGTGCTTAAAGAATCTAATTTTTTAATTAAAACTAAACTCTTTCATATTACAAAAACATTCACTCTCCTCTTCTTAATGAAATCAAGATCGATATTTACGGATGCTGTTTTTTGATATTTATGGAAGATATTGAAAATCTTTCACTTGAAAGATCTTTAATTTCATATGTTTTGCGTTCAAAAATCTAAATTCATCTGGTTAACTATCTGCGGTTTGGCGACACAAATTACACAGATCAAAATATGGTAAAGAGAAGAACAAACTGTAACATCATGGTTCACATTATCTTAACGTAGAAAAGTTTAAGACATTTAGTAAAAAATCACCTCATAGAATTGGAAATCTTCAAACTACCGAAATAAAATTGTTGGATCCTTTTTCCAACGCATAAAAACCATAATACTGACTTATATGAGACCATAAAAGGTAATTTCCGTATCTAAACCTTTTACAACTTAAATGAATGGTGAAAGCATTCACTTACTTTTTTTGCGACCGTTTTGTAAAAGTAAATTATATTTTATTCATTAAATTAATTTTAAAAAAAATTATTGGGGTAATATACTTCATTATTCCACTTCTTTTAATATTAAATCATATTATTTATTTTAATACTTCATCTAACCCTGAGATTAAAGAGAATATTAAAGAAATTAGGAAAGTTTAATAATTCAGAATTGAACCTGAGATATTAGCAAAATTAACGACATACAATTGAAATACATTTAAAAAAACTAACAGGCGTTCCGAATAATGTATTTTGACATTATCGTGAAAACAGAAAAATTTTTCAAATAAACTTTTAGCGAAAGAACAAAAAAGCCAGGGACAGCAATTTTCCTATTCCAAAATTTTATTTTTTCTCTTTCTAAGGAAACCTCGGAGGAATACAGCTTCTTTTTTTCCTGTTGGAAGTCATCTTGGTGAAGAAAAAAAAATTGAACTCCGCTTCAAATGCGACGAAAAAATGAAATGTGCAAAAGAAGAAAGTTATGAAATGCACTTCGAATGAAAGCTATCTTTATGGGAATAAACTAAACTTGGCTTTTTCCGAATTTTTTTAGTCTGGCCCATGCCTCCATTTCATGACAAATTGTCAAAGTTCATAAACAAAAATATAATAAGAAAGGAGGACTTCTCTGGTGAATAGTTTGACGAATATCTCACGCTTCATTCAGTCGGATAAAAGAGCGAAAGAAAAGAGAAATCTTTGGTAACAGCTATATGAATTATGCAAACAAAATGTAACATGAATTTAGTCGACAAAATGTGACTAATGAACGCGGCAGGCACATAGAAAATCAAAATCATAAACCTTAACTGAGGTAAATGGGAAGAGCCGAAAACAAAAAAAAAAAAAAAAAGAAAAAGAAATATGCATTTTGAAACCAAAAGATATCGTACAAAACTGCTTGTGCTGCAGCGAAATATTTTTTAAGTTAAATTAAGACACGCGTTACTGCAGGATGTATTCGTATGAAACGAAAAACTGCCACAAAAATTTTTATTGCAACATTCTTTGTAATGTAAAAGAAGCACGCCTTTTCCTGATGTATAAATAAAGAAACTTAATTTTATAGTGAAAAATTATATATGCATATTATGTTTGAGGGAACGTACAATCTTAGCATTTACAAAATAAATATCGCTAACAAATTTGCTAAGAAAAAGTTAAATTTACCAGAAGGAACGCAATAAAAAAACATATATCGAATAAAATGAACTCGAGTTTATAAAACACTAAAGTATGTAACATAATCATCAGGAATAAATCAAATATAATATCTTGGAAATGAAAGAAAAATATTTTCATATCGTAAGTATATTTTCAAAATAAAGTAAACGTTTAAGTTTGCGTTTGCGTGCAGCCACTATCTAAATATATTTTCATTTCATATTTCAGTTCCTGAATTTTCCCTCAGTTTGGAAAAGTCAAAGAAAGATTAATGGTTCTTATGTGATAACACTTCGACACTCGAACCAACAATTAAGACTTCAACAACGGTCAGTTTCTCCTCGAATAAAGTGCTTCAAGTGCAGCAAATTGGACAAACGCCCAGGAAAAGGAGAAACAAAGGAGGTGCTTCAAGCTTTTCATCTAAACATTATTATTCTGGCAAAGACTAAAAATCTTCCATATAATCGAGATAAATTTCAGAGTTCTGGTACAGAGGAGGGAAATTTCCAGGTTCGGTTTCCTTCGAAACCACGGCACGTGATCGGTGCCTTCCCGTCTTTTTTTAGGATCACACAGACATCGCCGCAACATAAGCATAAATTCCAGAGTAAGTCTTTTGATGTTAAAAAACCTCGATATTTCCGGGGTTGAAGGCTGTACATTTTTGCAAAAACTTTCTTCTAATTTCATCCCCCGGAGAATAATAAAAACAAATACGACAGACGATGAAAATATTTCGGGGAGACAGACGCGCTAGTGGTTAGAGTTCATTTTGCCGTTATATATATATACATGCATATTCCTTTTTTTTTTTCTTTTAATTTTGAAATTGACGAATCTCGGTTTGGGTTTTCTGGCTCAATTCTGAACTAAGTAAAATTTTGGATGGAAAGACGCGAATCCTTCTTTCCCGCCTACCAAAATCTTAGGGAAAAAAATCATCTCCTTTGGATGCTACTGTGAAAACAGAACTAATGAAGCGATGGTAACGAATTTAATTTATGATGCTTCCGGAAAATAAAACGCGACAGCTTACAACAAGAAAAGGAGAAAGGGCGAATCAAAAATGTCCGTTTTGATTTATAGATTAATCAAAAACCAACAGCGAGCCAGAAAAAAAAACAACAGACAGTATTTGGTTTTTGCCGCGAATTCCTAACAGAAAAAAAAAAATCGAATTATGTAATCTGCTTGGCAGCACGACGTCGTTCAAATGAAAGACACATAAATGTCAAGATCAACTGCAGTTTTCAAAAAAATCAGAATTCAAATTCGAATCAGAGGAAAACGAAACCTTTTTTCGAAGTGCAAACGCCCCGGAGAGATTTCAAAAAAAAAAAAAATACAAAGGCGAAATAACAGAAGGCAGAACCTACGCGGTAAAACGGGAGAAAATAAACGGCAAGCGGCAAACAGATCGACTGATGAATAATGAAAGAAGGAAACGAGTATTGCCTGCTGCCTTAGAGGATATTTGAGATGGAAAACAGAAAAAGTTTCGTTTTCGCTTTACCTCCCGATGTGGAAAAGGCCGAATTTTAAAACCGAAGAAGGGCGAGGAAGATGGTTTCGAAACGGCAAACAGGTTTTCCTTCAATGGTCGGGGCAGAGCTCCGTTTTCCAACAGCGAATGAGGAAAAAAGCAACAAGAAACGAACGCAGGTTTAAAAGGTATATTATATATATATATATATATATTTTTTCTTTTTCTTTTTCACGGGAACAAAATGTTCTGGGGCATTCATTTTCGCCAAGCGGAAAACAATTTTAACCTAATTTTCCAGAGCGAGAGAAAAAGGCGAAAGAAATGAGAAAATTATTCCAGTTTTTCATTCCTCTACTGACAGAGCGACCCCCAGCGTTTAGGCAGTCATATATCTTCCAGCCAACATCCAGTTATATATCATCCCTCTACCTATTTGCCGGGTTCTAGCAATCCGCAAAGCTATGCGGCAAATAAGAAATTGAAAATGGAATGGGAACATTGTGCGGAATTAGAAAGCAGCGGGTGATTTCATACTGCGTAATGGATTTCATCTAAGATCCATGCCGCGGAAGCAAAGACCATTTGGCCGTATGCTCTCCGGTATATAGCAAAATTGGGTTAGTGTAACATTGGACGATACCATTTGCAAACCTGAGCCCGAACCATTGCTGAGCTCATTGCTGAATGAGGAGCGGGAAAAACTGATATTATCCTTTAATAAAATATCCGATATATTTGGGAGGACGGCGGTTTTGGGAGCAAAGATGAAAGGCAGCCAACTCACAATGAAAATCGATATTTAAAATTAAATTTTCCGAATATTTTATAATAATATTCAAGTGAATGTTATATAAAAGTTCATTTTGTTTTTAATGTGATTTTTCACAGATTCGAATAAATTTTCAGTTCCCAAAATTATATTGTGATGTTAACCCTTTTGGGGACAAAATTCATTTTTTGCCCCATTTTCCTTCATTAAAAAAAAATCTGCATCCAACTTCGCGACCAATGTAATATATATATATATTATTAAAACCCACTCCCGTATGTTCAACAATGCAATGTTATGCAACTCTCCACGCTTTTCCTTCGTTTTTAGTACGAAAAGCAAACCGGATATAACCCCAAATAAAAAAAGTAATTTATTATTTTGATTTACATTAAAAAACAATATTTTTTGTGATAAGCACAACACAATACGTAAGTTTAAATAGTTGCAATGACGCGAATCATATTACGCAAATAGAAATACAAATACTGCGTTATAATGGATGTTCCGATTTCGCGAAGGGACTTGTTTGCTCTCTTGCAAGACATACGGCTTATGGAAAAAAGATTCACGGAAGTATTCCTTCGGTTGAAATTGCTACTTTACCCTTTGCCTAGACTTCTAATGGAATACCTTAAAAATATATTTCAAATAAAAGATTCATATAATTCGCATACGCTTAAAATTATTTCCCAATTTAAGCCGTTCATATATGGAAGGGAGCAGTACAAATTATTGCGATCTATGTAGCTTATGCTTTCATTGAATAATATTTAATAGCGGCATTTATTTGAATCTTTTATCTTTTAGATTCATAGTTGGGCGTGAAAGACTGATCAAAAAAAATATTCTTAAAAAACTTTAATAAGAAAAAAAAAAAAAAGAAAAAGAAAAAGGAAAAGAATTTTATTTTCCACAAACGCACGAGAAACCTATCGAAAGAACTTTTGCTTAATGGATAAGTGGTGCGGATTTTTAATATTATGAAGTTACAGACTTCGAATATAATATTTCTCAAGCGAAATGTACTTTCAAATGTGTGATAAATGCCAGATGCGAATCTGATTGAAAGAATTTCATTTTAGAAAAAAATAATCATTTTAGAAAAAGAATTTTCCACGGTTTTCGCATGCAACAGCATAAAACAAATGTGGAGTCGGCATTCTGAGGGCTGAAAAATCTTCGGGTGAATAATCGCGACATGAAACGCAGGCCCTGATGTGTTAGAGGATGTAAACATAACTTGCCCCGATGTCAATTTAACGGTTTTCGAAAAGACTTGATATCTTCATTATTTATTAGACGTCGGCCGACGAGCATTTCAACCCAAAACAGCATCTTAAAACCAGTTTGTAAGAGAAATCGGAGAGGAATTAAATGAAGATCGCGAAATTCCAGAGTCAAATTGGGGAAATAAACAGGGGAACTCTGCCGGAAAAGCCAAGTTAAACGAGTCGTGGGAGTAGGGATTATTCAAAATTTCGAAAATTTCCCAACGTATCCGAACGGGGCCTTTCGCAAAGTGAATTGCTCCGAATGCCGAAAACGGCGGCAATCTACCTGCTCCGCACGGCATTAAAATCGACCCGCAGCCCATTTGGGGGGGGGGGGGAAAGCACCCGCGGAAAAACCCAAAAAAGTTCCACGGGACATCGGCCAAACGTTAAAAGTTTAATTTTTCGGTTGAGCATAAATTCACTTTTAAATTTTAAAGACATTTTTTTTTTTTCGTTAAAAATACATTGGGGGGTTTTTAACATGTGTGGTTTTTATTTTTCAGCTGATCCAAACATTTTCGTTGCGTTTTTTTTCTGATCATCTGTGATCGACTTTGATAACAAACACAAATCATCCGCGGGAAAAACAGATAAAATATAAATCACTTTGGAAAGGAAGCCTGCTGCACAAGAATGAAAATGTAAAGAAAAAGAAAATGACGTTCTTCATCGTATAAAAAATATTAATGGAGCGCTCCGATTCAAATTCTGCAGAGAATTTCGCAGATTTGAAGATTTTACAATTAATCTCTCAATCATAATTATAACTAAATCAAGCAGCCGTCGTTTTAAGCCTGGTTGACAGTTAATAGAATTCAAAATAGTTGTGTCATTTTCAGAAATAATAGCGTTTCTCGAGCGAGATTTACCAGGAGAATGCATTCACATCGAATTTGTACATTTTAAATTAATGAGACTTCTCTCAAATGGTGGAAGAAGTTGCTTGGCAATCGCAGACAATTCTCCGTCTATATATATATATCCACTATCGATTTTTAAGTTACGTGCCTTGCCAGTTCTTCTCCTTAAGAAATTTTAGGAAAAAAGATTTCTTCATATAAAAACGATGAAAATTCTGGAACAGTAAATGCAAAATTTATGTGAACCATCAAACAGCTACGCGTTATTAATAAAACAATTAGAATTCATACTTATCCAAGTAAATCGTATCATTAAAAAATATTTTTCTTTTTTTTTTTTCAAAATCCGATTTCCCCCCGAATGTTTTATGAACCCACGATATTCCGAGTTGAAAAAATTAACATTTTAAAGCCATTTCCATATTTTACATAAAAAAAAAAAACAAAAGAGTTAATTATACCGAATGTCATTCTGAAAGGAAACATTCAAAATATTTCATCCAAAACTTGAATCAGAATATAATTTTTCACCATCGTCAACAAGTGCGTAACTCCGAAATAATCTAAACAAATAAAAAATTTACACTGAACTAAATTAATTAAATGTATATAGTAAATTCACTCTACATCCAGTATTTTTCATATTTTAACCTATCACATTATGCATTTATACCAGCGTAAAATTCGATTATTTCGACATCGGTGGCAAAGAAATTAAAAACTGAAAGTGTAAAACGTAAAAAAAAAAAGAAAAAAAAAAATCGCTTCGCCACCGAGACATTTACATAATATGTTGCTTGACGAACACCGTGAATTGATACTTTATAAAATGCAATAATAGCGAAATTGTTTTACGCTAAAATAAATGAATGAGAAGGTAAAGAAGGGGAAAACATAAAAATCATTTCGAATCGATTAACAATATAACGACGATATAAAAATTCAGTTTTATTATATTAGTGGAAGATAAAAAAAAAAAAAAAAAAAAAAACGAATTGCATAAGGATTATAATATTGCAGAAAAGGAATGAAACCGCATTTGCCTTATACACGTAAGAAATTGCAATGTCACCGGCAAAATAATTTTTTTAATACGTTCCGAAATCGATTCCATTACGATCGATTCGCTCTGCTATGGAAATCGATCTTAATCGATTTTCTCTTCATTTCAGAAGACTCAAAATTCTCGGTGCCCTCAAACAGGCCGGAAAAATTTCATAAAATAAGAAGCGGAAATTCGAATTTTTCGCGCTGCGGCCGCAGACCCGAGCGCGGGCAAACAAAGGAAAATGCGAAAGGCGAACTGCCTCCGAGATTCCTCGCAATGGCTGTCGCAGCCGGCAAATCCAATTCAGACGAAACGAAGGAAAGGTTTTTCCACGTTTCGCGGGTAAATTCGAAGGCGGATTTAATTAGATAAGTGCTCTTCAATTATTCGAATCAAGTTTTATGGATGAACAGATCGCGATAAAAGCTTCGCTCCGACCCGGGGGGGGGGGGGGGGGTTTTGTTTATTCG